>CAKNYM010052659.1:264741-281294 GCA_932195095.1 Andricus curvator
ATTTCTTGGGATTTAAACGAGGGGGTTTCAGGAAAATTTAATGAATAAGTTTATTTTAAATTATATTCTAGGGCTGACCAATGATTTATACTTTTTTAAATGGATTTTTACATTTGTACAATTATTTCAAGGGATTTCAAAAAATTTTGTAGGATTTTCAAAGATTTTAAGAGATTTCTAGTGAACTTTGGAAAATGAATGGAATGAAATGAAATTTCAAAGAATTCCTAGCGATTCCAAAGATTTCAAGGGATTTTAAGGTATTTCAAGGAATTTCACAAGATTCAAGGATTTTATAATTCTCCAAGGATTTTGAGGAATTTCAAAGATTTCTAGAGATTTAAACGTTTTTTTAGAGAAATTAAATGAATATGTAAGTTTAATTTGAATTGTACTCAAGGGCTTTTAAATTATTTATTCTTTTTAAACTTGATTTTTACCATTTCCAATGATTTCAAGATATTCTAAGGAATTCTAAAGGATTTCAAGGGATATAAAAAATGTGAAGGGATTTCGATGAATTTTGTAGGATTTTCAAAGAAAATTTCTGGTGAAATTATCAAAATAAATTAAATGAAATTTCAGGGGATTCCTAGTGATTCCAAAGATTTTAAGAGATTTTAAGGTATTTCAAGGAATTTTACAAAGCTTCAAGGATTCTATTAATTCTCAAAAAATTTCAAGCGATTTCAAAGATTTCTTGGGATTTAAACGAGGGGGTTTCAGGAAAATTTAATGAATAGGTTTATTTTAAATTATATTCTAGTAGGGCTTTCCAATGATTTATACTTTCTTAAACGGATTTTTACATTTTTTTAATTATTTCAAGGGATTTCAGAGAATTTTGTATTATTTCCAAAGATATTAAGGGATTTCTAGTGAACTTTGGAAAATGATTTAAATGAAATGAAATTTCAAAGGATTCCTAGCGATTCCAAAGATTTCAAGGGACTTTAAGGTATTTCAAGGAATTTCACAATATTCAAGGATTTTATAATTCTCCAAGACTTCAAAGATTTCTAGAGATTTAAACGTTTTTTAAGAGAAATTAAATGAATAAGTTTAATTTAAATTATACTCAAGGGCTTTTAAATTATGTATTCTTCTTAAACTGGAATTTTACCATTTCCAAAGATTTCAAGAAATTCTAAGAAATTCTAAGGGATTTCAAGGGATATAAAAAATGTCAAGGGATTTCGAGAAATTTTGTAGGATTTTCAAAGATTTCAAGGGATTTCTAGTGAAATTAGGAAAATAAATTAAATTAAATTTCAGGGGATTCTCCAAGGATTTCAAGGTATTTCAAAGATTTTTCGGGATTTATATCGTTTTTTTTAGAGAACTTCAATGAGTAATTTGAATTTAAATTATATTTAAAGGCTTTCAAATGGTTTATACTTTTTAAAGTGGATTTTCACGTTTTCCAAATATTTTAAGGGATTCCAAAGGGACTATACAGGATTTTAAGAAATATAAAAAATGTCAAGGGATTTTAAAGAATTTTGTAGGATTTCCAAAGCTTTCAAGAGATTTCTAGAGAACTTTAGAGAATAAATGAAAGTTCATTGAATTTCAAGGGATTCTTAACGATTCCACAGATTTAAAGGGATGTTAAGGTATTTCAAGGAATTTCACAAGATTTAAAGGATTTTAGAAAATCTCCAAGTATTTCAAGGGATTTGAAAAGATTTCTAGGGATTTTAACGTTTTTTCTGGAAAAGTTTAATGAATAAGTTTAATTCAATTTATATACAAGGGATGTCAAATGGTTTATACTTTACGGAATAAATTAAATTTTATTTCAAAGTATTTCTACGGATTTCAACAATTTAAGAAGAGAAGATTAAGATTTATAGGACCTCCAATTATTTTAAAGATTTTGGGAAATTTTAGAAATTTCAATGGATTTTAACAAATTTTAAAAGATTTCAAAAATTGAAATAGACTGAAAAATATTGTCAAGGGTATCAAGGTATTTCAAGAGATTCCAAAAGGTTTTCATATGAATTTTAATTTAATTTTAAGAGATTTTAAAGATATCAAGGGAATTCACAGATTTTTACTGTGTAAAGTTTATTTGGACAGAATCGTTATTTTTGTATACTTTCATGTGAGATTATGATCACAGTAAATCCCAGAGATACAGTCGAAGCTATCAATAAGACCGCTACGAATAAGACCGCTTCCCCTGATCCTTGCTCGAGCTCATCGAGACGCTTCCCCCACTCTCACGCTGACTTCGAAATTCCAGTCAGCCGCTACGAAATACGAATAGTGCCGCCGCAGAAATCGCAATTTTTATGGTTTTTAGGAGGTTCTTTTTATATTATGAATTTTATAATATCGAAAAATATGATAAAATATGAAAATATCACAATTAATATTCGATATATTTGGATAATATAAAAAAACTCCTAAAAACCATAAAAATTGCGATTTCTACGGCGGCACTATTGGTAGCGGCTGACTCGAATTTCGAAGTCAGCGTAAGAGTGAGGGAAGCATCTCGGCGAGCTCGAGCAAGGATGAGGAGAAGCGGCCTTATTCGTAGCGGCCTTATTGATAGCTTCGACTGTATTATTTATCTGAAGTTGGATAAAAACGCTACAAACAATTGAAAACTACAATTATCCGACGGCAGATAATTTTTATCACGAGGCAGATAAAAATTATCCGTCGTCGGATAATTGTAGTTGTCAATTGTTTGCAACGATTTTATCCAAACTTCAGATAAATAATATCAGATATAATAATAAAATAAATCGTTCCTTTGTAGTTTCTCTGCCTTTTACATTATTTCCTTCGATATTTTTGTTTTATTTATTCTACTGTTGACTATCCTACAATTTTTTCTATTTAATGATTTTTTGTAATAAAATTTCTACAATAAATGATATCTTTTGCAATCCCATGCAATCTTGAAATCTAGTGTAAATCAAAAATCTGAATAATGGTTTGAAACCTCGTTTGAAACATTTACCTTACTAATATTTTTAATTCTAGAATATTTTTATTTACCTCACTATCAAAAATCTTTGCATTCCAAAATTTTGTTTTTAATTTTGGACACTTGATTCAAATTTAAAGTTCTAAAATTTATCGCGTTTTTCACATATTATGAGGGTATCCAGTATAGACCTTCGATGAATTTCCCGTAAAAGTCCTGCAAGCTTTTTAAAAATTCCCGTACACATTTAATTTAAAAAATTGTATCTTGTATTAATGAATTATGTGTAAATTTATTGTGTTACTAAAACAATAGGCTTGATACTGTACACAAAATAGGCATAGGTAGGTAATATATAATAATAATCAAACTCAAATGGAATGACGGTTGAAAAAATAAAAAATAGATTAAACTCAAGATTGAGGATTTTTAAATTCTGCTGTTTATTTTTCAATCGCGTATTTTATCAGTTAGTTCCAGAATTTTCAAAAGATTTTTAAAACTAGATATAAAAATATTATTGAAAATACTGAAAATGACTAATACAGAAGAGTCCTTTTCTCTTGTCATGCCTTGTAAAATATTGTTTAAAGTTAGCTAAAAAATATAATTTAAATAAGAAATAAAAATCTCAGTGTTTTATTTTCATTTGTTCAACTTTTTATTTTTCATAGCATTTTTTTTATCAGCAAGAAGTTTCGAGGTATTAAAAAAAAAAATTTTTAAAGCTATAACTATAAAAGAAAACATTTAAAAGTCCATAAAAATGATTGTGTGTAAAACATGTTTCCTTTCCGTTTTTGATTCCTTGGACTTGTCGTTTTTTTCTAACATTTTAATGTCATTTGTTTCAAAACGAACATTTCTAAAGTATTTAAAAAATTAGCTTCATTTACATTTATTAATCTCTAGGCGTATCAAATTTTTTTGCAGCGAATTTAAAAATAAATGAAATTTCAAGGGATTTTAAGGTACTTCAGGGAATTTCACAAGATTGAATAAAGGATTTTCTTGAATCTTCAAGGATTTCAAAGATTTCTAGTGATCTGAACGTTTTTCCTTTTTTAGAAAACTTTAATGAATAAGTTTAATGTAATTTATATTCAAGGGACTTCTAATTATTTAAAGATATTTTTATATGAATGTTTTGCGATTATATATTTATATATTTTAAAAGATTCTACAGAGTTTCAAGAAATTAAAAAAATTTCAAGGAAATAAAGAAAAATGTTGTAGCATTTTCAATGATTGCAAGGGATTCCAAAGAATTTCACAAGATTTAAGGGATTTTATTGGACCTCCAATTTTTAAAAATAATTAATGGGATTTTAAAGATTTTAAACCTATTTTTAAAGATTTCAAAAAATTTCAAGAGATTTCAAAAATTTCCAAGGATTTCAAAGAATGTTGTAGAATTTTCAAAAATTTGAACCTCATTTTTGAGGGATTTTTAAAGAACTTTGGAAAATAAACAAAATGAAATTTCAAGGGATTTTAAGGCATTTCAAAGTATTTCGCAAGATTTAATAAAAAATTTTCTTGAATCTCTAAGGATTTCAAAGATCTTTAGTGATCTGTACGTTTTTTTTTAGAAAAATGTAATGAATAAGTTTAATTTAATTTATAAAACTAAATTAAGGGATTAATAATTTAAGGGATTTCTAATTATTTCTACTTATTTTAATGGATATTTTACGATTATATATTTATATATTTTAAAAGATTCTAAAGAATTTTAAGATTTTAAAAATTTGAAGGAAATAAAGAAAAATGTTGTAGCATTTTCAAATATTTCAAGAGATTCTAAAAAATTTCACAAAATTTAAGGGATTTTATAGGACCTCCAATTATTTGAAAGAATTTATGAGATTTAAAAAATTTTAAACTTATTTTAAAAGATTCCAACAAATTTCAAGAGATTTCAAAACCTTCCAGGTATATACCATTAAACCATTTCCCTTTCAGGGTAGGCGTGACACTACCCGATTCGGGTAGTGTTTCTAGGTTTTTCTTGTAGTTATAAATAACTACAAGTGTGGGCTCACCACACCCACGATGTGCCAACAGCACTCATGTCAGTATTCTTGAATGGTCACCCATCCAAGTACTAACCGCGTCCAACGCTGCTTAACTTCAGTGATCTGACAATTTCAAACCTAATATTTAAAACTAATCAAGTTTAATTTATTTTCATTCCAGTCGAAATATTGTCCTTTCTTCAAAATGTTACTTATCGTAAAATTGTTTGATTTCAAACGCTTTCAATTCAAAATTATTATTTATTAATTATTGGGTCGCAACATTTTTAAACTTGATATTTAAATTTCTTTTAATACTGTATTTTTAAGTAGTTTATATATTTTCTAATTTACAAATGTTACAAGTTCAATTGCTTTTCATTTCATTCGAAATATTGTATTTTTTCAAAATGTTAGCTTATGTAAAATTGTTTGATTTTAAACGCTTTCAATTCGAAATTATTATTTATTAATTATTGTATCAAAACACTTTTTAAGTAAATATTTTTAAAAATTTCAATAATGGATTTTTAAATTGATTATATTTTTAAATATAGCCATGCTACAAGTTCGAACTCTTTTTATTTCATTCGAGATATTGTCTTTTTTCAATATGTTGCCTAAAACAAAATTATTTGATTTCAAACTTTGCTCATGGATGTTTTTTTTTCATTGTTTATATTTTTAAATTTAGAAATGTTACTAATTCAATTCCGTTTCATTTAATTCAAAATTTGTAATTTTTCAAAATGTCAGCTAACGTAAAATTATTTTATTTTAAACGTTTCAATTCGACATTATTATTTAATAATTATTGTTCCAAAAAATATTTTTAACTTAATATTTAAATAATTTTTCAATAATGGATTTTTAAAGGATTTCTATTTTTTAATTTTGAAATGTTAAAAGTTTAATACCTTTTCATTTCATTCGAAATATTATCCTTTTCCAAAATTTACTTGATTTCAAACGCTTTCAATTCGACATTATTATTGAATAATTATTGTTCCAAAAAATGTTTTAAATTGAGTATTTGAAAAAATTATCGATAATGGATTTTTAAATCGTTTAGGGGAGACCACCCTACAATAGATAATGATCCTACATTATATAATCAATAATTAAAATTACTAATGGATGTTAAATAATTAATTAAATATGATTAATAGTTAAGACACGATTCGTGTTATTATATTAAAATTATAATTAATTATTTTACTTATATTTGTGCTTATAATTAAGGATTATCTACTGTGGGATCATTATCTATTGTAGGGTGGTCTCCCCTATATTTAAAAAATTTTTAATGCTACAAGTTTAATACCTTTTCATTTCATTCGAAATATTGTCATTTTCCAAAATGTTGCCTAATGTAAAATTGTTTTATTTCAAACGCTTTCAATTCGAAATTATCATTTATTAATTATTGTTTGAAAAAATGTTTCAACCTTATATTTAAAACTTTATTCGATAATGGATTTTAAATTGTTTATATATTATCTCTTCTTATTTCATTCGAAATAGTGTCTTTTTTCGAAACGTTACCTACAATAAAATTATTTTATTTGAAACTTTGTTCAATAATGGATTTTTATATTGTTTATATTTTTAAATTTAGAAATGTTACAAGTTCAATTCCTTTTCATTCCATTCGAAATATTGTCCTTTTTCAAAATGTTACCTAACCTAAAATTTTTTGATTCCAACAATGTTCAATAGTGGATTTGAGAATTATTTATATTTTCAATGTTCTGAAAAAAATCCACCGACGTGAACGCGCAAATGCATAGTTTGTTAATAATTTGTAAACTGATATTCAAAATTTCGCGGTTAAATAACGGTCGACTGCAGCGCCACCTGCACGAACTAACAAATGGAATAAATTGATATTTTCTAACAAAATATGATACATTACAGATCTTTTGAGATCATAAATATCGAATTTTATTAATTAGAACTCTCTAGCTACAGAAAAATTTAGTTACATACAAAATGCTAGCCCAATTTCAATATTTCAAACTCTACCGGTAACTTTCCACAATGTTGGAAATGTTTCCAAAATTTCTTCCGCACAAAGAGCGGTCAAAGGAGTGCGCATGCGTACTGATTATTCCGAAGTGACGCGCTTAGCTGCGCTGTGTTCGGTCGGGTCTTGGACTAGTGTGACTAGTGTTGAACACCGCGCGTTTAGTTTTCAATAAATATATTTAAATAATTTAAAAAAAACGCAAATATGTCTACTTTAACGCACAGCAGAAAACGCGTTTGCTACTACTACGACAGTAAGTACCACAATAATTAAACTTTACAGTGATTCCATTGCCAAAATTTTCTCGCTTGTTGAGGTTGTCAAAATGTGTATAAAGTCGTTTTTATATCCTCTTCTAACCTTTTTTCTTGTCGCTGACTATTTATATACTTTTAAAACTAAATATGTGCCTCCGCGAAAAATAGAGCATTTTATAATCTCATTTTTAGGATTTTTTAAAATGTTGGGTTAAGCGTGGTTGTAAACTGAGAGGATGATTTTTCTACGGTTAAGGCCAGAGATTCTCAAGTGAAACTTCGCACCAATGTAGTTTATGAATGTCTCCCATGGCCGAGCGTCAGTCATGAACCATGGCTCCGAAATTTGACCGTAGTTTACTTGAGAATTTTCTCGCTTATCTTTGTTCATTTCGAATTTTCAGAAATAAATTTTATAGCAACATCATTATTTTTGCGGAATCTCACAATTTTTTTAGTGTTGAGATCGGTCTGATCCTTTTACTTTTTTTTCATCTTTTATATATTCCAACTTTTTTTTTATATACATTTTTGAGCCCGACTTTAGTCATTGCAAATTATATTCCACTATAATATTTATTACACTATCATTATTATGAGTAAAAGGTGAAAAAAGGCGGTAACAGCTCGGTTACTAAATTTTATATGAAAAATTGAAATGATGTAAAACTTTTTTTTGTGCAATTTTTTAATTGACTTATTTTGGGACTACGGATCTCTGGAGGATAATGAACTTGGTGTTTTTTTTTGTAAAAGTTGTGTGATTTGCTCCATTTGAAGAGGTACATATTGCGAAGTATACTCTTTTTAAAGTAGCTTTGATTATTATTGAATTTAAAATAATTGTGTGGCATTAATAGTTTTATTTTTTAAATAAATACGTTTTTTTTTGGGTTCGTTGAGAAGTTCACAAGTAAAATACAGTCGACCGTAGTTTGTGCGACGTGCCTCGAATCACGTTTATTTTATACATGATCTCGGATTCTGAAAGTGTTCCACTTTTGTTCCTACTCTTCTGCCAGGGAGACTTTTTCTGTAAAAAAAACTCTTTACGGAGGCGAGATTTGCAATAAACATTTTTTTTATTATATCAAATCAGTTTTTTTGCCCAAATAAATGTTTATTGTTAAAATTAGGGAAAAATCAAATTTATATATTTTTCAAATTCAGAATTAATAACTTTTTCTTGTAATATCTAAAAAAGTGATGTTACCATCAATTTTTTAAATCGAAATTTCCAAATAAGTAATTTAATTTCATCACAAAGTTTATTTCTAAATTTTTCTAAACATTATTGATAAAAGCGGAAATTTTAATTATATATGATTTTTTAATATTGGGAAATAATTGTGTTCTTGATATTTTTAGAAATAATTCGAGTAATTAATAATGTTTTTAAAAAATTAGCTTCATTTACATTTATTATTATTATTTATTATATTATAATATTTAAAAGATTGAAAAATTGGAGAGAAAAAGTTAAACAAGATTTAGACTTCATAATTTTGTAATAAAATTCATAAACTTTTAAAAATTTTGAAAGGTTTTAAGAGAATAACAAAATGTTCTTAAGATTCATGGGAAAGTTTTGAATACTTTTTTATTTTTTTAAACGAATTAAAAGAGAAAATTCAAAAATATTTCAAAACATTTTAACTTATTACCTAAAATTTTGAAAAAGATTTTAAAACAAAATTTTGCTTACAATTTTTTTTTTAAATTCAAGTAAGTTTAAAAAGTTTTATAACGATTACAAAATAATTAAAACCTATAAACATTTCAAAAAATGAAGAAAAAAATGTACGTTACGAAAAAAGAAACTTTAAGAATTTTGAAAGATTTCAAGGAAATGAAAGAATTTGCTTTAGATTCCTAAGAAAAATTAGAATGGTTTTCTATTTTGTAAAATTAATTTTAAGATAATATTTAAAATGATTTCAAAAGATTTTCAAAATCGACAAAGAACAAGCTGAAATATTTTAAGGCAATTTTTTTAATTTTTAAGAATTAAAAAAAAATGTTTGGCAAAATTCGAACAATTGTAAAAGGCATTTAGAGCGTTGGAAGTTCTGAAAATATTCAAAAAAGAACTTTCTTAAGATTCATGGGAAAATTTTGCATCTTTTTTTTTTGTTTGAAAAATTAATTTTAAGAGAAAATTGGAAAAGATTACAAAACATTTCAAATTATTTCCTAAAAATTCAAAAGCAAGATTATAGATTTTTAGAAATACTTTTAGTAAGTTTAAGAAATATTTAGAAATGTTAAAATGGTTAAAAAATTATGATAAACTTGAAAAAAATTTAAATTTTTCATAATTTTGTAAAAAGAATTAGAAGCTTTTTAAGAAATTTGAAAGGTTTCAAGAGAGTAACAAATGTTCTTAAGATTCATGAGGGAATTTCAAATGCTTTATTATTATTTTTGTTTTAAATTAATTAAGAGATAATTAAAAAAGATTTCAAAACATTTAAAATGATTTACTAATATTTTGAAAAAGATTTTAAAGCAAAAATTTAGAAAAATTTAAGTAATTTTGAGAGTTTACCAAGAAACCGGCACTCTGCGAACGGTAATGAGAGCCGAATTCAACGGAACAAGAAAGATAGAGCTTATCCGGGTCTATGGTTTAATCGCTTAATGTCTGTTTGTTATAATTTCCTCTCAAAAATTCAAGTAAGTTGAAAATATATTTAGAAGTTTTGAAACGATCCAAAAATAATTAAAACTTGTAAAGATTTCAAAAAATGTACATTTCGAAAAAAAAGAAACATTAGACTAGAAAGATTTCAAGAGGATGTAAAAATTTTCTTCAGATTCCTAGGAAAAATGAAAATGGTTTTCTTTTTTTAAAACATAATTTTAAGACAATATTTAAAATGATTTCAACAGATTTCCAAAATTGTTAAAGGAGAATCTGAAAGATTTAAAGTCAGCTTTTTTAATTATGCAGCATTACAAAAAAATTAGGCAAAATTCGAATAATTGGAAAGGATTTTTAGACGGTTTAGAAGTTCTAAAAGTATTAAAAAAAAAGAACCTGCTTATGATTCATGGGCAATTTTTGAATGATTTTTTATTTTTAAAAACTAATTTTAAGAGCAAATTGGAAAAGAGTTCAAAACATTTCAAATTATTGCCTACAATTTCGAAACAGAAAGTAAAATGAAACATAATAAAATAGAATTTGGAAGTTTTAAAAAGATTTGAAAATTATGATAAACTTAAGAAGATTTATTTTAATTTAAACAAAATATAGATTTTTCATAATTTTGTAAAATAAACATCATACGCTTTTTGGAAGGTTTCAAGAGAATATAAAAATGTTCTTAAAATTCATGGGAAAATTTCAAATGATTTTTTTTAATGAATTCTAAGAGAAAATGGACAAGATTTTAAAGATAAAATTGTTCTTGGCTTTTTGCAACCCTCAATACTAACATTAGTTTTCCGAAAGCCACAAGACGGAAAACTAATATTTAAAGCTAAATCTTGCAATTTTACAATATTACAAAATTTTAGAAAAAATTCAAGTATATTTAAAAGATATTTAGGAATTTTAAAACGATTCAAAAATAATTAAAATTTATAAAGGTTTTAAAAACTGAAAAAATGTAGATTTCGTCAAAAAAGCTTTTTACGATTTTTCAAAGATATCAAGAGGTTGAAATAATTTTCTTGATTCGTAGGAAGAATTAAAATACTTTTTTTATTTCGCAAAATTAATTTGAAGAGAATATTTAACATTATTTCAAAACATTTCCAAAATTGTCAAAATAGAATCTGCAAGATTTGGAGGCAATTTTTTTTATTTTGCAGTATTAAAAAAGTGAGGCAAATTTCGAATAATTTAGAAAGTTCTGAAAATATTCAAAAAAGAACTTGCTTAAGATTCATGGCAAAATTTTAAATGGTTTTTTATTTTGAAAAATTAATTTAAAGATAAAATTTGTAAAGATTTCAAATAAGAATTTTAGAAGCTTTAAAATTTTAAAAGGTTTCCAGAGAATAAACAAATTTCTTAAAATTCATGTATACATACATGGAACAATTTGGAATAATTTTTTTTAAAATTAATATTATAGAAAATAATAAATGACTTCAAAAGTTTTAAAAATCGAGTCATTTTAAAAGATATTTAGGAATTTAAGAGGTTTTGAAGAGGTTAAAATAAAATTTTAAAACTTGGCAAGATTTCCAAAAATGTATCATAAATTTGTTTATTTCTTCCAAACTTCTAAAAGTTAAAAATATCTTTTCAAATAATACATCTGAAATCTTCCAAAATCTTTTTATATTTTCTCAAGAATCTTCGGAAAATTATATTTATATAACTTCAAAAACAAACTGATAATGCTTAATTCCTTGTTCTCAGATCTTATAATCTAATTTTAGCTCGAATTTAGGTGTTCAAAAACTTTTAACAAATAAATACTTATTCGGAATTTCTATTTTGTATTAAACCTTATTTTCCCCTTAAATTGAATAACTAGACGAGCGCGACTGTTGATGCTAGTAGTCTAAAATTTTGTTTGGTTTAATAATCTATTTTATTCAGAGAAAAAAAGATTCAATCTAATTAATTTACCATGTAAGCCGATGTAAGCATTATTTTTTTGATGAGCACTTTCTACTTTTTATGTAGTATCCTTTTTGTTAAAAGAATGGATTAATTTATTTTTTCAGCATTAAAAAAAGATTAAATATGTAAAATTATTTGTTTTCAAAACGATTTCAATATTTTATTGATAGTTTGAAGACTGGAAAAGTTTCTTCAGACATCAGTGCAATACAAAATTTGCGTTCAATATATGAAAGTTCAGAATGTCGTAACCGTGTGCGCCTGATGATATATTTTTATTAACAACAGTTCATTTTTTTCAATATTATATACAAAATCTTTTTGTTTTTAGGTGACATCGGCAATTATTACTATGGGCAGGGCCATCCCATGAAACCGCATCGCATAAGGATGACACACAATTTACTCTTAAATTATGGACTTTATCGTAAAATGGAAATATACGTAAGTTTTGTGAAATTTGGAATAAAAAAATTTAACATCTGTTTTAAAAATTTACGAAAAGCTAACTATCATAAGAAACAAAAGTCTATTTAAATTGTTTTCTTAAGTATTAATTATTAATTATGGATTTTAATATTTTTAGCGTCCGCACAAAGCCACTGCTGATGAAATGACAAAGTTTCACAGTGACGAGTATATCAGATTCCTGAGGTCAATCAGGCCCGATAACATGACAGAATACAATAAGCAAATGCAGAGATGTAAGTAAATTAATCGCAAACTGTATTTTTCTGTTTTTTTTTTCAAGTACACTACCGGTCAAAAGTTTAATTTCACCTCTTTTTTGATGATTGATTAAGTTCTCTTAATTTCAATTATGTCAGAGTGAACAAATTTGCCCTTTAAAGGGTCGAATGCTCTCAAAATTCTGTATAACATGAGCCAATTTGTCTATTTTTTAAGTAGATATTGCAAAAATAGTGTAAATTTCAATGTTTTCTTAAATTTTAGGTAATATTCGAAACAATCAACCTTTTGTAATGTTCTTAAGCTCATTTTAAAGTACAGTATCGCAAAAGCTTATGAGCATAAATGTAAAAAAAATTCCTATCACCGTGCAAAAACTTTAACAAAATTTGTTTGAAATTGAAATTTTTTGATGAAAAACGTTTTTAGTTGATTAATTGTAAATATAAGTAAATTAATTATTTTTGAAATTTAACTGTAGTGCCACTATTAAAAATTGAGCAAGAATTGATTTTTTAAGATGTTTCTGAGTCTGGTCCAAATTAAACAATTTACAAACTTTAGCGTTAAAAATTGAATATTTGAAATAGTTAAATTTTTCCGCAAAGAGATGACTTTTCAACTAAAATCCTAAACTTTCAACAACAAAAAAATAATTTTTAACAAAGTAAAAGTTTCAAACAAGTAGTTGAATTTTTAACCAAACCCGTAATAGTTGATAGTTCAACTAAAAAAGCTTTTAATTTCTAATAAAAAAAAGTTGAATTCTAGCAAAAAAGACCAGGTGAATTTTCAAACGAAAAACGCGAATTTTCAACCAAAAATGGAATAGTACACAATTCAATTTCCAACCCAGAAAAAAGTAGAATTTCCACCCAAATAAAAAACAATTTTTTCTAACCAAATTAAGTAATTTTCAACTAAAGTGATAAATTAAAAAAAAAGTAGTTCATTTTTCAGCTAATTAGTTGAATTTTAAACCAACAAATATTTCAATTTTAAATAAAAAGCAGTTAAATTTTGCCAAAACGACGAATTTTCAACTAAAAGTGCAATAATTAAATTTTCCCGTTTAACGAATTTATTTTCAACCAGAAAAGAAACGAATTTTTAACTAAAGTGGTGAATCTTCAGCCAGAAAAATGTAATTTCACTTTCAACCAAAACAGATTCATTTTCACCCAAACCGTTGAATTTTTGACGAAAAAAGGTTAAATTTCTTCCAAAAGAGATGAATTTTCAGGGACGACAGAAAAATTTCCGATAATTTTCTCGCAATTAGAAATAGAAGTAAAATTGCCGACCATAGGAAAATTCATGACTTTTGAAATTCCCGAATCTAAGCAATTAAGAAATTGTTAAATAATAAATTAAATACTTTTATTTGACGAACCTATTTCTTATTTTGGTATTACTTATTTATTATTAAAAAAATTTGTTAATTTTTTAGTTTCGGGAATTTTCTAATTCGGAAATTTTCCTGCATTGGCAATTTCATATTGTCGGTAATTTTTTTTCGGGATTTTTCAGTCATTTCGCTAAATTTAGACTTTAAACTTTACAATTTTAATTGTTCCATTTCAGAACATTTTTATTTGTAAGTGAAGTGTTGGATTTTGGTATAAATAACAATTGAACAATTATTAATTTGAAAGGACTTAAAATAAAAATAATGTAATTTCTAATTTAAAAATTGGTTAGTTAAGAAAAAAATTGTAATCGTTCAATTTTTAATGTTTTTAACATAAAATTTCTAAAAATTATATAATTTCGAACAGTTGCAAAATTGATTGATTCTTCAATTTTGAACATTGAAAGTGATAACTTGGGTTTATATTTTTGAACCAGAAACCTTCGAACTGTTCAAGTTTAAATTTAAAATTTTTGCATTTCAACGGCATTTAATTTAAAATTGTTCCCTTGAAAAGTGTTAAAAGCTTCCATTTTATACGTGCAAAGTATTGAGCGTTTGAATTAAACACATTTTAAGCTTGAATTGTAAAAGTTCAAAATTTAAGAGTTCCATTTTGAGCGCTTTAATTTTCAGCTCTTATGAGTTCGAATTTTGTAATTCCGATGGCCGTGAACAATTTTCGCTAGCCAGGAATTTTTTCCTCGATTAAAACAGCCACCCTGACATACATTTTTTAGTATTTAATCCAGATCATCTTTGCAATTTTATGTTATTAAAAATGTTGACGCATTACCGGTAGAATACATGTTAATGTTTGACTAAATCTCCTGAAATTCAAAATCTTACAGTTAACGTTGGAGAAGACTGTCCCGTTTTCGACGGTTTATATGAATTTTGTCAACTATCGGCTGGTGGTTCAGTGGCAGCGGCCGTGAAGCTCAACAAACAAGCTTCCGAAATTTGTATAAACTGGGGTGGTGGTTTACATCACGCGAAAAAGAGCGAGGCGTCAGGTTTTTGCTATGTAAACGACATAGTTCTCGGCATTTTGGAATTGCTCAAATACCACCAAAGGGTTCTCTATATCGACATCGATGTTCACCATGGTGATGGAGTTGAAGAAGCTTTTTATACTACCGACAGAGTCATGACCGTTTCCTTCCATAAGTACGGAGAATATTTCCCCGGAACTGGCGATCTTAGAGATATAGGCGCAGGAAAGGTAAATATTTTTGATATGATTTTAACAACTTTAATGTTAACCGTCATTATCCTCTTTTAATTTACATTTACCAGTATTTGAAAATGACAGTTTAATCATATTTTCAGGGTAAATACTATGCAGTTAACATTCCTCTGCGTGATGGAATGGACGACGAAAGTTACGAATCCATTTTTGTACCAATCATTTCCAAGGTCATGGAAACTTTTCAACCATCGGCAGTTGTCTTGCAGTGCGGTGCTGATTCTCTTACAGGTAATAATTGCATCATCAGAAGAATTTTTATATTTTTATCGTTTATATCAGAGGCGGACTTTAAATCTTATAAAATCTTGGAAAATCACTTCAAATCGTTACAATCTGTTGCAACTTTTGAGATCTTCGTAAATTTTATAAAATCCCTTGGAATCTTTTACAAATATCCTAAAACATTATAGGTCCTATAAAATCCTTCCGAAATTCTTGAAAACCTGCTTGTTATTTTTTGAACCCTTGAAATCCTTTTGAAATTCTGTAAAATTGTTGTTATCTCTTGAAAATTCGTTTGAATCTTTTAAAATACTCTAAAATATTTAAAAATCTTTAGAAGTTGCTTGATTTTTAAAATGAAATTTTGAAAATTCCTTTGAATTTTTTAAAGCTCTTGAAATCTTTTAAAACCTTAGATCTTTACACTCCTTTGAAATCTATTAAAAACCCTAGGAATTGTTCTATAGCTCTTGAAAATTCCTTGGAATCTTTCAAGATGGCTTACATTTTCTGAAATTCTTTGAAATCCATTAAAATATTATAAAGTCTCGAGAATTTACATGAAATTTGATCTTCCTTGAAATCCCTTGTAATATTTGAAGTTTTTTGCGATATTGGTAATTTAATTGAAATAATTTATTTGAGAGCCTACAAAATTCCTTAAAATTACTGAAATCCTCGGGATTCTAAAAAAATCCGTTGAAATTTCTATAAAATCCTTCGAAATATTTGTAAATCGTCTGAAATTTCTAGGAATATTTTAAAATTTTCCTTTAAAAATCTAATGAAATCCTTCGAAACCTTCCGAAATTCACGGAATTTTTTAAAAACTGGATAGAATTTGTTGAAACCCACTGAAATATTTGAAAATCTCTTTACATCATTAGAATCACACGAAATCCCTTAATTCTTGTGTAATTCTATTCAATTTTTGATATCTATTGAAATTCTGTAAAATTCCTTCGAAATCTGGCATTCCGTAAAGTCTCTTGGAATCGTTAACAATAACCTAAAGTCTTTTAAATCCATGAAATCCTTTAAAAGTTTAAGAAATTCTTTGCAATCTCATAACAAAAATTTTAATATCTTGAAATCTTCTAAGTAAACGAATTCGTTGAATTGATTCTTGTGAAATTCCTTGAACT
>CAKNYM010052659.1:293695-312662 GCA_932195095.1 Andricus curvator
CAAATTTTACACAAATCTAATACCTTCTCTAGATGAGAATGTAAAAAGATCAATTTATTAGCAAAAATGGAATAGTTACATTTTCAGTTTAAAAAATTAATTTTCTGAAAAAAACGAATATTCAACAAAATAGTTACATTTTCAGAAAGGTAATTAATTTTAACTAAAATGAATTTTCAACTAAGAAATATAAATTTGTAACCAAAAATAGAATAATTAAATTTTTAGTTAAAAAATTAAGTTTTAACAAACGAAAAAGACGAATTTTCGTTCGCAAAATAGTTGAATCCTAAATGACAATAGATTAGTTTCAAACAGTTGCATTTTTAGACAAAAAAAATTAGCTTTCTACAGTATCAGATGAATTTTTAAACCAAAAAGCCGAATTTTCAACAAAAGACATGGATTTTCAATCAAGAAATATTTTTCAGTCAATAGACAAAAAAAATCCATCCAAGATGTCGAATTTTCATGCCAAATAGATGAATGTTCTACAAAACCGTTAAATTTTGAACAAAAAAATAATGATTTTTAACCAAATTGTTTAATTTTCAACCAAATAGTAAAATTTGTAACCACAAGACGAATTCTCAACCAAAAAAAAATTAAAAATTGATATATTTATAAGCCTTATTATTAACACATTCTCTTTTCTAAATCTAATTCATTAAGGTTCCACGTTTATTTAATTAACATAATTTATATGCATGTACACGGAAAAAGAATAAATATTGAATCAAGAAAATATCGTTACGAGTACGGACGAAACAATATTTCTTTGATCTAATTCCAAAATTCCCTGACCTGTAGCAACCCTGTTCTAAGTTTGAAGTACCGAAAGCTAATCTGTTAATTATTATTTTTTTAGAAAACGAGAAGGACGACAAGTCGAACTCTACGAATGATGAGGCGAAAAAAGATGGTGGTGCAAATCCTTGATAAATGGCAAACTCCGAGTGATTCTAATGCTAATTTTATTTAATTTCGATCCGCCTAAGCGTAGATGATATAAGAAAGAGGAGCGCCCGGTGTCCTATCAAGCACAGCCTCGAAAATGAATTCAACTTCCGAAATCACCGTATCCCTCTTTCATTCTGTACAGTTTAAAGAGATACCTAATTTTTCTAGACAAATTTCCAACGCACCGAGATCATATTCGTGGCGCACAACAGGCAGGACACTAGTTTCATGCACGAGAAAAAGAAGTGCATGACACGCTCTTTCTATTTATTATCAAAAAAATCGGAAACTAGTATCGGAAGCATTCTCTAGACCGCTTCCATTAGTGATTCTTCTGATTTTTTTATTTTGAATAAAAATGATTAGATCATTTGCTTACTTTGTTAGGCGAATTTGACTGAAGTCTGATATACATCTAATATTAGTTTCGATTAGCCGAAGAGTCAATTCGGGGGTGAAATTACTTCTAAAGAAGGATCTCATTTCGTTCTGTAAAGAATCTGATTATAGTGAGGCTGGACTTTTGATTTCTTATGCAGAAAACAGAGGATTTACTCGTTGTACGTATATTGAAAATATTATTTTTGAAAATTGTACATTTCGTTTGTGATGTTCAAGATAGGTTTGTCTTGCCTGATTCATTGACAGATGTTTTTTTCTTGACTGAACCGCAGTGGGTTGACGCGCAATTTATACGCAAATCGATTGAGCAATCGATAATTATCAGAGGGTTGATGTTTTGCTTCCTACTTCTGTAAATATCGCGAAACACAGTTTTGAACTATTTTCCACGCGCACCTATGTTTGTTTTAGTGTGTCCAAAAATTAATTTTTCATGCGACAGAGATTTAATGTAAACGGAGAGAATGAAATTTTAGGTTTCAAGTATAGTCTGTCAATGAATGTAATAATTTCGAGACTAGTTGTAGATTCTCTCAATATATTGTAAGTGACATTAACTCTTCATGTACACATTCTTCGTCTACTAATCCGATTTTTTTACGCGTGGAGTCGCGAAGAAACTCAAAATATCATGTCCTAATTTTAGAATGTTTACTTTCGAATGAAATGGATTTACTGATTATGTGTCATGAAAAGAAAGTAATGTATATTTTCGTCAAAATATATTAAATCGGATTAGTATCATCATCGGCGTCTAAATATAGAAATTCGTCCTTAATTCAATTATAAATTACTCATCGAAATTTATTCATACCCGAAAAGTAATTTATGCTGCGTGAATTTACGTTTTCGGAGATACATCAGGCATTTTATACTTATGCCCTGCATACATCAATCATACGAATGTTTTTAAATATTTATAATAAAAAATAAAGAAATTTACTATTGGTAAGGACATACTTGCGGTTTTATTTTGGAAGTTTTTAAATACCATTGAAGATATTTCAAATTTGTCTCTTAATTCTTACAAAAGCGTGAAATTTAGCGTATTCATTTTGGAATTTGAAAAAAGTAATTTTTTTGTAAATACTGTATTTTTCGACTAATTAAGATTAATTACTAAGGTTAATTAATAAGGTATAAGATTTGGAAAATGAACAAAATGGCAATTTTTCTGATAGTAAAAAATTCTAATTTTTCTCAGAAAATACGCCAGATATACAATCAGTGTACGCAGCAAAGTTGTTTCTATTTAAACACATAGGCACTTTAATCTTTTATCACTTTATTTCTGCAAAATTTTCGAAAAAATTTTTGCGAAATATCAAAAAGTGTTAAAGGAAAATTTTGCAGTTCTTTCAAGGGCGAACAAATTTGCGGTGTAAACTTTTTTCATATCACGCTTTTTTTTGTTGAAGAAAATTAGAATTTTTTATTTTCAGAAAAACCGTCGCCATTTTGTTAATTTTTAACCGTTTTTAAATTTTCTGACGGATTTCTTATTTTATTCTGTTGGGGATTTCAAACTTTCGAAATCCGATAGAAAAATGTACAAAATGAACATTTTTCTGAAAATACAAAATTCTAACTTGTTGAACAAAATACGCGAGATATAAAAAAAGTGTACGTAACAAAGTTGTTCCTCTTTAAACGGTTTGCAAAAGCAGGGTCTTTTATATATTACTGTATTTAACTATAATAAATTTTTTTATCTGAAAATTCAATTGTTCCATTTTTGGTTGAAAATTGATCGTTTTTAGTTGAAAATTCTACTTTTTCGCTGAAAATGTGTGAATGTTGTTGAAAAATCGTATTTGTTGGCAGAAAATTAATCTTCTTGGTTGAAAATTCATCTTTTTCCTTGGAAAATCAAAATCTTTCATAGTTGAGAATTCATCTGTTTTTTATTAAAAACTAAAACCGTTTTTGGTTGAAATATGAACTGAAAATTTAACTATTCCAGTTGAAACTTGAAATTTTGTTTTTTTGATTGAAAGTTAATTTTCTTAAATTGAAAAATGTAACTATTCCAGTTGAATATTCTATCATTTTAGTTAAAAATTCATCTCTTTGGTTGAACATTAATTTTTTTAATTAAAGATTTAACTATTCAATTTTTGGTTGAAAACTTATATTTTTTAGATGTAAATTGGTCTTTTTCGGTAGAAATTAATCTTCTTGGTTGAAAATTCATCTTTTTGGGCTAAACCTTAATTTTTCTACTGAAAATTGAACTATTCCAGTTGAAACTTTAACTATTTTGTTGAAGATTTGTTTTTTTTTCTTGGTTGAAACTTAATTTTTTTAAACTGAAAATTTAACTATTCAATTTTTGGTTGAAACCTAATCTATTTTAGATCAACAATCATATTCTTTGGTAGAAATTAATCTTTTTGGTTGAATATTCAATTTTTTGGTTAAATATTCATCTTTTTCTTTGAAAATTCATGTATTTTGTTGAAAAATGGTCTTTTTCGGTAGAAAATTAATCTTCTTGTTTGAAAATGCATCTTTTTGGTTTAAAGTTTAAGTATGTCAGTTGAATATTCATAGTTTTAGTTGAAAATTAATTTTTAACTGAAAATTTAATTATTCCATTTTTGATTGAAGATTGATTTTTCTTAGTACAAAATTCAACTATTTGGTTGAAAATGTGTGTATTTTGTTGAAAAATCGTATTTGCTGGCAGAAAATTAATCTTCTTGGTTGAAAATTCATCTTTTTCCTTGGAAAATGAAAATCTTTCATAGTTGAGAATTCAACTGTTTTTTATTAAAAACTAAAACCGTTTTTGGTTGAAATATGAACTGAAAATTTAACTATTCCAGTTGAAACTTGAAATTTTTTTTTTTTTTTTTGATTGAAAGTTAATTTTCTTAAATTGAAAAATGTAACTATTCCAGTTGAATATTCCATCATTTTAGTTAAAAATTCATCTCTTTGGTTGAACATTAATTTTTTTAATTAAAAATTTAACTATTCAATTTTTGGTTGAAAACTTATCTTTTTTAGATGAAAATTCGTCTTTTTCGGTAGAAATTGGTCTTCTTGTTTGAAAATTCATCTTCTTGGTCTAAAAATTAATTTTTCTACTGAAAATTGAACTAGTCAACTTTAACTATTTTGTTGAAGATTTGGTTTTTTTTTCTTTGTTGAAACTTAATTTTTTTAAACTGAAAATGTAACTGTTCCAATTGAATATTCCACTGTTTTAGTTAAAAAATCATCTCTTCGGTTGAACATTTATTTTTTAAACTAAAAATTTAACTATTCAATTGTTGGTTGAAAGCTTATCTATTTTAGATAAAAAAAATCATATTCTGTGGTAGAAATTAATGTTTTTGGTGGAATATTAATCTTTTTCTTTGAAAATTCATGTATTTTGTTGAAAAATGGTCTTTTTTGGTAGAAAATTAATCTTCTTGTTTGAAAATTCATCTGTTTGGTTCAAAGTTTAAGTATGTCAGTTGAATATTCATAGTTTTAGTTGCAAATTCATTAGTTGGTTTGAAAATTAATTTTTAACTGAAAATTTAACTATTCCATTTTTGATTGATCTTTCTTAGTACAAAATGCAACTATTTGGTTGAAAATTTGTCTTTTTTGGTGGAAAATTCAACTATTTCGTTTGGCAGAAAATTAAACTTCTTGTTTGAAAATTCATATTTTTTATTCAAAATTCAACTAATCCAGTGAATCATTCATCTTTTCCGTTAATAATTTTAGTATTCCAGTTAAATATTCATAATTTTAGTTGAAAATTCATCAATTTGATTGAAAAGTAATTTTTTCAACTGAAAATTTAACTTTTCCATTTTTGGCTTAAAAATAATTTTTGTTTAAAAATTTAACTATTTGGTTAAAAATTCATCTATCTTGTTGAAAATGCAATATTTTTACCTGAAAAGTTAGGAATTTGAAGCGGTTTAAATTAAATATAATACCCACATTAATTTTACCTAAATGTGCACAGAATTTTAAGTATAAGAAGATAAAATAAAAATTTGTTTGAATCATTATTCAAATTCATGGTCTTTAGAGACAAATTCAAGAAATGATTAATTATGTTTTTAGTATTATTTATTGATTTAATTAATCGATGGTACTAATTTATTTCAGAATATCTTGCAATATAATTTGTTAAAGCTTTCTAAATTGAAGATATTAATTAAATCCCTCGAAAGCGAAAAAAAAAACATTTATAATTTCGAAAATGATAATTCTTTGAATAACGATTTTTTTTTTTTTGCGAAATATCAAAAGGTAGCAAAGAAACTTTTTGTAGATCTTTTAAAAAGGAACAACTTTGCTGTGTAATTTTTTGTTGCATGGCGTATTTTTTAAAGAAAATTACGATTTTGCTGGGAAAAAAATTCTAATTTTTTTCGCAAAAAATACGCGAGATATAAAAAATTTTACGCAGCGAAGTTGTTCTTAAACGCTCTAAAAAAGATTCATCTGCCACTCTTCAAGATTTTCCATCGTTTTCGAAATATGTACTTATATATATGCACTTTTTTCAAAAATTTACTCACTTTTTGCAGTGATTTTCAATTTAAATTAATTATTACATTAATCTTATTAAATTTTAAGTAGGGAATTTCGAAATTTCTATTTATTAGCAACCCTGTTATTGTATAAATTAGTGGTAGAATTAAAATTAATTATATAATTTACATTTAAAACCGTGAGTAAATTTGTTAAAAATGCATATATGTATAAGTACATATTAAAATTAATAAAATAAAAATTGATTAATATATACATTTCTAAATTTATAATTTCATGAATAATAATAAATAATAATAAAATTTTGCATTACATGTAGGCAAATTCAATATTTTATCACTTCATTTTTTCAAAATATCAACACTCTTCAAGATTTTCCACCGTTTTCGAAATATGTACTTATATATATATGCACTTTTTTCAAAAAAATACTCACTTTTTGCAGTGATTTTTAATTTAAAGTAACCTTATCAAATTTTAACTAGGGAATTTCGAAATTGCTATTTAGTAGCAACCCTGTTATTGTATAAATTAGTGGTAGAATTAAAATTAATTATATAATTTACATTTATAATCGTGAGTAAATTTGTGAAAAATTCATATATGTATAAGTACATATTGAAATTAATAATAAATTAATAAAATAAAAATTGATAAATATATACATTTCTAAATTTATAATTTTATGAATAATAATAAATAATAAAATTTTGCATTACATGTAGGCAAATTCAATATTTCATCACTTTATTTTTGCAAAATTTTCAAAAATTAGTATTCTTTTTGAATAACGAAATTTTTTTTTGCAAAATGTCAAAAAGTGGTAAAGGAACTTTTTGTACATCTTTTAGAGAATTTTTATATTTCCGAAAAACTACCGCCATTTTGTCAATTTGTGACTGGTCCCCGTGTTGATCCTCGTTTATTTCCCTGTTGCCGCCAAGTTTGATTTTGAATTGTTGAAATCTCTGATTTCAAATTTATTTTGAATTTCATAACTGCTAATAAACGTTGAAACGTTGCCTGCAAATTTGGATAAATCGTTTCTCGAAGAAAGTCAAAACACAAATTTTAATATTTTTTCATGATAATGTAGGTTCCTACATAGTTGTTGTCAACTTCGCGCCATAGATTATGGAAACAACCGAAAAATGAAAATTGCATTCCGTCACAAATTTTCCATTTTTTTTTAATTTTCTGGCGGATTTCTAAATAATTTGAAATAGCTCACCAAAATAATACAAAAAAATTTGGCACATGCTTTTAAATGATTGGTCTAAAGCTCAAAATGTTCAAAATTAATAGACAAAATAATTTGAAAAATTATGACTACAAAAATTTGAATATGTTGTTGTTTATATGACGTGTTTTTTCATTGGTCGTTTCCCTAGTTGACCAATCCTGAATGGACAGCAGAAGACGCACATCCACGCACATCTGTCATCTGCAAAACGTAGATTTGTTGACAAAGTTGACAAGGACTGGCCATGTTTTTGAAGCGACCATATTTTAAGTATCTATACGTGATTATAAACAAATGTGCCGGATATTTTATAACGCGAATTATTTGAGAATGACAATATTTCATCAAACCTGCGCCTGAAACATTTTATATAAGAAAGAACGAAGATAATCAAGAATTGTGCATTCCTAACCTCACTTCCATCACATAAGCCAAACAAGGATTTTAATAACAAAAAAGGCTATAATTTGTCTACATCGCTGGAACTTCACAAGTAGCAACTGAAATATTACCATAAAATTCTCGACGTTGGATTTTTTTTCGGAGTAGGAACGTGAAGTGCCGAAATGAGGAAAATTGTTTCAAGACTAATCGCAAGATACTTCCTTCTAAACTCTCATCATTTCATGGACTTTATGAACATTTCTTAGTAGACTTGTTGAATTTATAAAAGAAAAGGAGATTTTTATTCCTTCTGGATACTTCCCGTATTATAAGACTGATCATTAAAAAAATAACAATGAGTTCCCACCTGTCACACGTGATGACTCTCGCTAATGGAGTTATCGGTGTTAGCGTTTTAGCAATGCCCTTTTGCTTCAAACAGTGTGGTATTTTTTTGGCTATACTCTTACTTTTATTGAGCAGCATGCTTTCCCGGCTTGCCTGTCATTTTCTCGTTAAATCCGCTGTGATGTCACGGCGTAGAAATTTCGAATTCCTCGCTTTTCACGCTTTTGGTCACATGGGAAAATTTTTCGTCGAGCTCTTCATTATTGGATTTCTTTTGGGAACCTGCATTGCATTTTTTGTGGTCGTCGGGGACCTGGGTCCTGAAATCATCGGGAAAGTGATAAACAAAAATCCAGAAGATATCAGAACGAGTTTACTCATTTTTACTGCAATTTTTATTGTTTTGCCACTCGGACTACTGAGAAATATTGACAGTCTTGCTAGCATTTCTACAGCAACTATTGGATTTTATATATGCCTTGTATTGAAGGTAATTTATTTTTTTTAATATTTATTCTGCCAATTCCCTGGTGGAAAAGTTTTTTACAAGAAAGTACATTTCTACGGCTGTAATTTTTTGTTAAAACATGTACTTTTTTGTGAAAAAGATGTACAAAATTTAACGAAAAAATACAATTAAATGCAATTAGCTAATTGTTTCTTATATTTTTTTTTGAGAAAGTAAAAAAATCAACAATAAAGTATAAGTTTCTACAATTCGAAAATTTCTACAACTTTTTATTAATATTTTCTTTACTTTGTTGTAAAAATCTACAAATCTTTTCAAAAAATACAAGATTTCACCAAAGTTGAAATATTGGGAAACTGTACGTAAAATTATGTTGTAAATACTGGTAATTTATTGTAGAAATGTACAAATTTAAACAAAAAGTATACATTTTTACAAGCAATACTTTTAGAATCCGTATCAACGTTGCAACGTTTCGACTTGTACTTTACTGTCAATTATACTGTCAAAAAAATACTGTCAAAAACAAACTAAAATTTTAAAAAAATATTACAAATCAAGCAGCAATATCAGTTATGCAACATTTACTTAAATTAAAAGTTTACCTAGATATACACATCTGTCAGACGTCATTTTGAATCAGAGATGTTATTTATTTTTCAAAATAATTGTATGTTAATTAATGCAGACATGGAAATGCATTTTAAAGGTAAAAATCTTATTTAAAAGTGTGTATAAGTCACTGTTGCATTAATAATAAAAGCGATGGATTTTATTAAATTATAATTATATTAATTGTTAGAAACGAACCTAATTTCCGTTCCGTACTGGATCAAGAGTGTTTATCTTTAAAATAATATCAAAATTATTAAAAATACAAGGTTTTGAAGATTTCGAAATAAAATTTTGAAGCTTTTTAAGGATCTTTAAAGGTTTCAAGAAAATGAAAAAAATTTCTTAAGGTTGCTGGGAAAATTTGAAATGATTTTTTATTTTGAAAAATTAATGTTCACAGAATATTTAAAGAGATCAAAAAATGTTTATTAATAAATAACAATTGAACAATTATTCATTTTGAAAAAATTCGAGGAATTTAAGCTATATTTAGAAGTTTTGAAAAGATTCCAAAATAATTTAAAACTTGAAAAGATTTCAAACCATTTAAAACAAAATGTAGATTTTTTAAGACTGAGCAAAGAATTAGAAGCCTTTTAAGAATTTCGAAAGGTTTCAAAAGAAGAAAAAAATTTTATCAAAATTCCTAGGAAACTAAAAATGATTTATTTCTTGAAAAATTAAATTAAAGAGATTTCTAAATATTTTCAAAAAAGAATCTGGAAGATTTTAAGGCAATTCTTTTAATCTTCAAGGATTTTCGAAAAATTGTAGAAAAAATTCGAGTTCCAAGATTAAAATTATTTTCTTTTAACAACTTTTCAAGAGAATATTTAAAAAGAATTCAAAACAAATTTTGATGTACAAATTATTGTTTCTAGCTTAAAATTGATTAAAATGATATAATTTAAGAAATTTATAACAAAACAGTTAAAATTTTTAACCAGAATAATGCATTTCCCACTATAATGATGAATCCCCACTTAAAAATGAATTTTGAACCAAATAGTTTAATTTTTAATCAAAAAGATGAATTTCCAACCACAAGGATAAATTTTCAACCAAAAATGGAATAGTTATATTTTCAGTTAACAAAATTAATTATGAACTACATAAAAACGAATTTTCAGCAAAATAGTTAAATTATGAACCAAAGAAATTAATTTTCAACAAAATTCATGAATTTTCAATTAAAAAAGATAAATTTTCAACCAAAAATGGAGTAGTTAAATTTTTTAGTTACAAAATTAATTGTCTACCAATTAAAAACAAATTTTCAACAAAATAGTAAAATTTTGAACAAAAAAAAAGTTTTTGAATTAAAAAGATGAATTTTTCACTAAGAAAGTTAATATTTTACCACAAAAGGCAACTTTTCAAAGATGAATTTGATGAAATTTCATGAATTTCATCAAAAGATGAATTTTCAACCGTAAAGTTAATTTTCTACCAAAAAAGACGAATTTTCATCAAATTGCATGAATTTTCAACTAAAAAAGATCAAGTTTCAACCAAAAATGGAAAACGTATATTTTCAGTTTAAAACATTAATTTTTAATAAGAAAATAGTTAAATCTTTAATCAAATTAATAAATTTTCAACTACAATGATGAACCCTCAATAATAAAATGTATTTTGAACAACAAATTTTTTGAATTAAAGAGATGAATTTTTTACCAAGAAGATTAATATTCTACCACAAAGACAAATTTTCAACAAAATACATGAATTTTCAACTATAAAAGATCAATTTACAACCAAAAATGGAACAATATTTCTTAAGATTGCTGGGAAAATTTTTTATGATTTTTTATGTTGAAAAATTAATGTTCAGAGAATATTTAAAAAGATGAAAAAAAAACAATTTTTATTAATAAATAACAATTGAACAATTATTAATTTTGAAAAAATTCGAGGACGTTTAAGATAAGTTTTGAAAAGATTCCAAAATTATTTTAAACTTGAAAAAATTTTAACACATTTAAAACGAAAGGTAGATTTTGAACAAAAAATTAAGAAGCCTTTTAAGAATTTTGAACGGTTTCAAAAACATAACATTTTTTATCACAATTCGTAGAAAAACTAAAAATGATTTATTTGTTGAAAAATTAATTTGAAAATATTTCCAATATTTTCAAAAAAGAATCTGGAAGATTTTAAGGCAATTTTTTTAATCTTGCAGGATTTTCGAAAAAGTATAGGAAAAGTTCGAGTTCCAAGATAATAGCAAAATTTTCATTAGATTCCTGGAAAATTTTTAAATTATTTTTTTAAACAAATTTTTAAGAGAATATTTAAAAAGATTAAAAAAAAATTTTGATGTGTAAATTAATGTTTCTAGCTTTAAATTGATTAAAATGATATAATTTTTTTATATTTTTTTATTCATTCTTCAAATGTATAAAATTTAAAAAAATTTGATTATGCAGTCAAACGGCTTTTAATGACAAAATGTTCAATTGAAAAGTGTTGAAAGCTTCCCTTTTATATGCGTAAATTATTGAGCCCTTTAATTAAAAAATTTTAATGTTTTACATTCAAAAGTATTCCACTTCGAGTGTTTTAATTTGCAGTTAAGTTTTTATAACTTTAAATGAATAAAATGTTATCTTTAAGAGTTCGAATCTTTTAATTTCAATGACAGTGTTCAATTATTTTTCAATTGTTCATGTTTTATTTTCAGTCAAAAAGTTGTTCTTTTTCGACATAGGATGACAAATATTGAGAACATTGCAATGAGATGATTTAAATTATATATATGGTGTCCAATCGTTTGCTATATATTTGATTTAAAAAACTTCAAACGTAAGGATTTTTTGTTCAATGACGATTATTGATTATTGTCTTTCAGTATTCTACTATTCCTTTAAAGTTTAAACGTGGAAGCTTTTTTTGTAATAGCTATTATGTATAAATCTTAATTTAAAATGATCTCATTGCAATATTCTAAATATTTGTTATCCTATGTCGAAAAAGAACAACTTTTTGGCTGCAAAACCTGTAAATTCCTGTAGATTCTTACAGTTGTAAATTCTTGTACGAAGTTAAAATTACAATAAAATACAGCAATATACAAGAAAGTACAAAATTCGCCCGAATAATAGAAAAAAGTAGTAACTTCCTGTAATTTTGCTTATGATTTATTGTATTTATTTGCAGATTCCTGTGAAAATGGTTTTGGTTTTTGTAACATTTTTGTAAAAATTGTTTCCACCAGGGTTGTTGAAAAATAGGAATTTTGTAATAATTATTTGAAAATAGGTGATGGGAGAATCAACTCAGCATATCTTTGCCGGCGATTGGTACGAACACGTATATTTTTGGAGACCCGCGGGGATTTTACAGTGCCTTCCAATTTTTGCCATGGCTTTATTTTGCCAGACACAATTATTTGAAATATATGAATCTGTTCCAAACGTGACTTTGGAGAAGATGAACGAAATTGTGAGAGGCGCTTTGAATATCTGTACAGCAGTTTATATGTCCGTAGGATTATTTGGTTATATCGCTTGTTGCACACAACCATTTACAGGTATGTATATTTAAAATTCTTATTCATAATAAGTAGGATGACCAGGTGGCTTGATCTGAAAATCAGGACATTATCCAACTTCTCGCCCCTTCTACCACTAATTTATAAAATTAAGCTTAAGACGCGTTATTTAAAAAACAGGATTTCTACAAAATGACATTCAAAATTGTCTGCCCTTTTCCTGACCAATTTCTCATTCTCTCTGACCGCTATCAATTTTTCTTTCAGTTTTAATTTTGAATAAAAGAAATTAATGTTCAACCAAAAAGTCAAATTTTTAACCAATAAGATTAATTTTCTACCAAAAAATATGATTTTTTAAACATAATGCGTGAATTTTCAACAAAGTAATTCAAGTAATTGAGTTTTCAACTAAAAAAGATAAATTTGAACCCAAAATGGGATATTTATATTTACAGTTAAAAAAATTAATTTTTAACCATAAAAAACTAATTTTCATCCAAATTAATGAATTTGAAACTGTAATGATGAACCTTTAATAAAAAAATGAATTTTGAACCAAATAATTGATTTCTTGATCAAAAAGATGAATTTTCAACCATAAAGATTATTATTCTACCAAAAAAGACCTCACCTAAAAAATATAATTTTTCAACCAAAAATGAAATATTGATATTTATTTACCTTAAAATAGTTATATTTTCAGTATAAAAAAATAATTTTTAAATAAAAAAACGAGTTTTCAATAAAATAGTTAACATTAATTTTCAATAAAATAATACAATTTTCAAACAAAAAAGTTTTTGTATTAAAAAGATGAATTTTTCACCAAGAAGATTAATATTCTACCACAAAAGACAAATTTTCAACAAAATAGTTAAATTTTTAATCAAATTGACAAATTTTAAACAATTATAATGAATCCTCAATAAAAAAAAGGAATTTTGAACCAAATATTTGGGGTTTTGACCAAAAAGATTAATTTTCAATCATAAAGATGCATTTTTTACCAAAAAGACGAATTTTCTACAAAATAAATGAATTTTCAACTAAAAAAGATCAATTTTCAACCAAAAATTGAATAGCTGTATTTTCATTTAATGTGTTAATGTTTAACAACAAAAATTTTGATCAAAATAGTTAAATTTTTAACCAAAGAAATTAATTTTTAACAGAATAGTTGAATTTTTAACCAAAAATGAAGTAGTTAAATTTGTATTTAAAAATTTATTTTCAACCAATTAAAAAAGAATTTTTAACAAAATAGTTACATTTTTAGCTAAAAAAATATAAATTTTCAACAAAAAGCGAGTTGTTATATTTTTGTTTAAAAAATTAATTTTCAGCCAATTAAAAACGAATTTCCAACAAAATAGTAAAATATACAAAAAAATGTTTTTGAATTAAAAACATTAATTTTTTACGAAGAGGATTCATATTCTATCACAAAAACAAATTTTCAACCAAATTGTTAAATTTGTAACCAAATCAATTAATTTCCAACAAAATACATGCATTTTCAACTATAAAAGATCACTTTTTAACCAAAAATGGAGTAGCTAATTTTTTAGTTAAGAAATTAATTTTTAACCAATTAAAAACGAATTTTCAACAATAACAAAAGTTTTTGAATAAAAATGTTTAATCATCAGGCAAAAAAATGAATTCTTTACAAAGTAGTTCTACTCTCAACTAAATAATTGAATTTTGAACGCAAAATGTAATAGTTAATATTTCAACCAAAAAATACTTTAATTTGAAACCTAAAACAGCTGGATTCAACCAAAGAAGACGAATTTTCAACGAAATAGTTGAAAATCCTCGATCAAAAAAGATTAGTTTTCAACCAAGCAGTTGCAATTTTAACTAAAAAAGATGACAATTCTACGAAAGCAGATGATTTTTTAAACCAAAAAGTCGAATTTTCCACAAACACATGAATTTTCAACAAAAAAGTTAATATTCGATCAAAGAGTTGAATTTTCAATCCAAATATACGAATATTCAACAAAGCAGTTGAATTTTCAACAGAAAAGTTTGACTTCTTTATTTTTTACGAAATTGTTGAAGTTTGAATAAAATAATAAAATTCTATATTCATTTCCCAAATTTATAAATTATACAATCAACTTTTTCGAGTTTAACATTTGTATTTAAATAATTGAGTATAATCTTTACAATATGTTAATTATTTTAAATACTTTACAGGACTTCCCATTTTTTCAGGCATTTTGATGTTTTCCTTTCTTTTTAAATATTAATAAAATTCCACAGTGTCAATTATACGAAATTGAATTGAACAATCCCAAGAGACTGTGACCTCAGAAATTGTAAACAAAATTCAGGTCCGCGCAGTAAAAAACGCGAATTTTTGTTTTCGGATATGAAAAATGAGGGCATAGCACAAAAAAAATTAAAAAATCAAAACAGCTATAAAAAATCAAGACATGTTCTGATAAATAATCAGAGCCGTAACTAGCCTTTTTTGCGTCAATCATATAGTACAACATTTTTAATTAGAGAAAGAAAATTATTAAATCTTGCAGGATTAGTAAGATCCGAAATATTTATGTTATTTTAAAATTCCAAGGCATTTTCAAGAGCTTTAAAAGAGATTTCAGCAGTTTTCAAAGGATTTGAAATATTTTCGGGTATTTTTCAAAGATTCCGGGGAATTTTCAATATATTTCAATAATTTGAAGGGATTTCAAAGAATTCTAGGGTATTTTGAAAATATACAAGGAATTTTCAAGAGCTTTAAAAAAATTTGAGGTATATCAGAATATTTGAAAGGATTTTTAACATTTTACGATATTTTGAAAGGTTGCAAGGCAGTTTCAAAAGATAGAATTTTTTTAAAAGAATTTCCAAGGAGTTGAATGATTTTAAGAGATTTAAACAAAATTGCATGTCATCATTTATAGAATGTATAAGATTTTAGTATATTTTAAAAGATTCCAAGGGATTTTATAAAATTTCTGAGGTTTTGAATGATTTTAAGGAACTTTAAAAGCACTCAAAGTAGTTTAATACATTTTCCAGGATTTCGGAAAATACCATAATATATCATAGAATTTCACAGGATTTGATCATATTTTAATGGATTTCAAAGAATTTATTCACAAGAAGTTAGGGATTTCGTAGGATTTCTCAGATAGAAAAAAAATTTCAAATATTTTTTGCAATTCTTTTGAATTCATGTAGAATTCACCTGATTTCTTATTAATATATCCTGAATTATTTTTTAGTTTAGTTTTAGTTTTTTTTAATTCTTTCAAATTTTTTGTATTTTACCTCATTTCTTCTAAATTCACTTAAATCTACTCAATTCAGTGGACTGTTTTGAATTTTTTAAGTTTTTTTTTTAATTCATCCTGAAGTCTTTTAAACTCACCTTGAATTTTTAGTAATTTCATTAAGTTCTTTTGAATTTCGTTATATTTTTCTAAATTCATTTCAAACTTACTGAATACAATGAATTTTTTCATATTTTTGAATAGTTTTCAATTGACTTGATTTCTTTAAATCACCATAAATTTTTATGAATTTCATAGAATTCTTCTCATTTTCCTTAAATTCTTCTAAATTCACTCCAATTTTATAGAAATAAATGGAGTTTTTTTGTCTTTTTTATTTTTTCCAATTAATTTGAATTTTTTTTAATTTAACTTGAATTGTTTTAAAGTTTTATGAAGTTATCCTGAATTCACCTGGAATCCTTATCAATCTCATCGAATTCTTTGGAATTATTTTAAATTTAAATGAACATTTAGTGACATTATTAATGCACATTAATCACTTTTAGTCATTTTTTGGATTAGAAATTAATCACTTTTGGTCACTGTTTCTGCTTAAATAGGTCGCTTTTTCACTTTTTGAAAGTAAATTAGGCTGTGTCAGCCCTGAAATAATAAATTAAAAATTGATTAATTTAATTTTATAATTATTTTATTCCATTTATAAAAGATTCTATATTAAAAATTTTACAAAATTAGAATTGTGGTCTTTAAATAATAATGGTCATGGAAAATGAAAAATTAGTCAGGGAAAAGTCGGGGAATTTTGAAAATGAAGTTTCGCGGCCACCCTGGTATACCATTTGTTAAATAAAGAATATTGTGCAGTTAATTAGACAGTAATTTCTTACTTTTAGGAAATATCTTGATGAGTTTTGAACCTAGTCCTTCATCCGAAGTCATCAAACTATGTTTCGTCTTCTCGGTGGCCTTTAGTTTTCCACTAGTCATTTTTCCCTGTCGAGCGAGTTTGAATTCTCTTCTTTTTCGCAGGGTAAGGACTATATTACTAGAAAACAAAAGGATAATTCTTAAATTGATTCAAAGAATAACTCAATCTTCTTTTCTAGGCTTATATTCACGAATCCTCGAGCAGTTACATGCCAGAAACGAGATTTAGATTCCTGACCTTCGTTGTTGTGATATTTTCATTGATTCTTGGAATAATGATACCAAACATAGAATTCGTACTCGGCATAGTGGGAGCAACAATTGGAGTTATGATTTGTCTCATATTTCCGGCAGCATTCTTCATATCAATAAGCAGTAAAAATACGAATGAAAGATTACTTGCTAAGGTTCATTAATCTCACTTTCGTTAAACTAAATTTCATTCGGTTTAGAGCTGAAATAAACATTGCATTTTTTTATTTCAGGGTATTGTTTTTGTTGGAATTACAATAATGGTTCTGGGTACATATGTAAATTTATTTGCAATGGAGGAACCAAGCAATCCGCGAGGTGCTGTCACGACAGACAAATCTCTTAATAAAATTAATAATCTGCCATTTAGTCCAATTAAAGAGAACATTCCTGTGATTCCGGATATCCCTAAGAATCCTGATATTTCTAGAAGCAACAAAGGTAAGTTAATTAGAAATTATCATAGTACGAGGGGTTGACTACTCGACCTTTGAATTTACAGCAGATTTCGAGATTTCAAAAGATTTCGAAGATTTGACAAAAATACAAAAGATTTCACAAAGATGTAAAATGATTTTATAAAGGTTTCACAAATGTTTTACAGATTTCACAATGATTTTATAAGATTTTACCAAGATTTTAAATGATTTCACAAAGATTTCAAAGATTCTAGAACATATAATAGAGTTCACAAAGATTTTAAATTATTTCACAAACGTTTCACAGATTTCACATGATTTCACAAAGATTTCATAAAGATTAAAAAGATTTCATATGATTTCACAAAGATTTCAAAACATCCAAGATGTTTTGAAATATCAAATATTTAAAAGATATCGCAAAAATTTAAAAGATTTCACAAGTATTTCACAGATTTGACAAAGATTGCACAAATATTTCAGCATAATTACAAAGATTTCAAATTATTTCACAGAGATTTCATAAAGATCACAAAGATTTCTTATGATTTTACAAAGATTTCAAAGATTCCAAGACATAAAAAATTTCCAAATATTTTAGAAAAGATTTTTAAAATTTTGCAAAGATCTTAAACGGTTTCACAAATATTTCACAGATTTCACTAAGATTTCTAAGAGTTTACAAATATTTCAAAGATTCCGAAACATATAAAATATCTAAGAAAATATAAAAAAGATTTCATATGATTTCACAAAGATTGCATATGATTTCACAAAGATTTCAAAGATTCCTAAACATATCAAAGATTTCAGAAAGCTTGAAAAGATTTCGCAAAGATTTCACAGATGTTACCAAGATTTCAAAGATTTAATATGATTTTACAAAGGTTTCATATGATTTCACAAAGATTTCAAAGTGTTCATATGATTTCACAAAGTTTTCATAAATTCCAGAACACATCAAAGATTTCACAAAGATTTCTAAGATTCTGAAGCGTATCAAAGATTTAGAATAATTTCGCAGAGCTTTCAAAGTATTCACAAATATTTCACAGATTTGACAAATATTTCACCAAGATTTCAAAGATTTCAAACAATTTCAGAAAATATTTTTAAAATTTTGCAAAGATTTTAAACAGTTTCACAAATATTCAAAGATTTCACTAAGATTTCTAAGATTTTACTAAGATTTATAAGATTTCACAAAGATTTGACAAATTTTCCACCAAGATTACAAAGATTTCATATGAATTCACAAAGTTTTTAAAGATTACAAAGCATATCAAAGATTTCATCGAAATTTCAAAGATTCCATACGATTTCACAATGATTTCAAATATTTCATATGATTTCACAGATTTCAAACAATTTCAAAGATTTCAAACAATTTCAAACAGATTAACAAAATATTGCAAAGATTTCAAAGATTCCGAAATATATCATAGATTTAGAAAGATTTCTCAAAGATTTCACAAATATTTCACAGATTTGACAAATATTTCACCAAGTTTTCAAAGATTTCATATGATTTTACAAAGATTCCAAAACTTGTCAAAGATTTCAAACAATTTCAAAAAAAGATTTTAAAAATTTTGCAAAGATTTTAAACGATTTCACCAATATTTCAGAAAGATTTTATAGATTTCATATCATTTCACAAAGATATCAAAGATTCTAAAACATAAC
>CAKNYM010052659.1:312672-323447 GCA_932195095.1 Andricus curvator
AGATTCCAAAACTTGTCAAAGATTTCAAACAATTTCAAAAAAAGATTAAAAAAATTTTGCAAAGATTTTAAACGATTTCACCAATATTTCAGAAAGATTTCATCAAGATTTTATAGATTTCATATGATTTCACAAAGATTTTGCAAATATTTCACAGATTTCACCAATATTTGAAAGATTTCATATCATTTCACAAAGATATCTAAGATTCTAAAACATAACAAAGATTTCAGAAAGATTTAGAAGATTTTGCAAAGATTTCAAATGATTTCACGAAGATTTTACAAATCTTTCGTAAAGATTTTGCAAAGATTTCACCAAGTTTTCAAAGATTTGATATCATTTCACAAAGGTCCAAAACATAAAAAATATTTCAAAGAATTTCAGAAAGATTAAAAAAATAATTCAGAGATTCCAAAACATATCAAATATTTAAAAGATATCGCAAAAATGTAAAAGATTTCACAAGTACTTCACAGATTTGACAAAGATTTGAAAATATTTCAGCAAAGTTACAAAGATTCTAAAACATCAAAGATTTCAAAATATTTCAGAATAATTAAAAATATTTCGCACAGATTTAAAATTATTTCACAAAAATTTTACAAACCTTTCAAAGATTCCAAAACATATTAAATATTTCAAAAGATTTCAGAATGATTTAAAAGATTTCACAAATTTTACAAAGATTTCATATGATTTCACAAAGCTTTCAAAGATTTCACGATTATTTCACATTTGGCAAATATTTCACCAAGATTTCAAAAATTTAATATGATTTCTCAAATTTTTCAAAGATTCTAAAACATATAAATGATTTCAACGAATTTCAGAAAGATTAAAATATTGCGCAAAGATTTTAAAGATTTCACAAGGATTTCAAAGATTTCGCAAAGATTTTTAACATTTTCAGAAAAATAAAAAATATTTAACCGTGTTTTCGTATGATTTCACAAAAATTTCAAATTTTCCAAAGCATATCACAGATTTCTAAAGATTCAAAAGATTTTAGATTTCCTAAAGTTTCAAAGATTCCAAAACATATAAAAGATTTCAGAAATATTTAAAATATTTCAAAGATTTCAAACGATTTCACAAAGATTTCTAATGATTTAAAATGATTTTACAAAGTTTTCAAATATTTCATGAAGGCTTCCCACCAAGATTTCAAGAGTGATCAACCCCTCGTAATATAGTAAAAATGAAATAGTTAAAGTTTTAATAAATTCGTATTTTTGTTTGTTTTAGACACCGCAGTGATTCCAGATTTTAACATTCCTGTTAAACTTCCTAAGGAACTTCCAGTTCCAGTGCAGCCCGTTGAAGTGAATCAAAAGTCCGTTTTGAAACCCCCAAAGCCTGATAACGTAGTTGTTAGCGTTTCTCCAGAGCCGAAGAAAATACTGGAGAAGATTAGTGATACAGCTGTTCATTCCATGAAAGAGTCGAAGGTCGAGCACAAAGCAGAGGATAATGTCAAGAAAAATGATCCGGTGATTCCTAAGTTGGAAGAGAAGGTCAAGCCGATAGAAGAGAAAAATAAAATAGTTGATTCACCTAAAAAAGCGGACTTAATTCATTCTGATGCGATCAAAAAGGAAGATTCAGAATTGGCAGCGGATGGTGAAATGGCGCAATTGGAAGTCGCTCAAAGGCATGAGGAACTCAAAAAGACTCTAGAGAAACATAAGATGGAGCAATTAGAAATGCTTAAGGAGCAGAGAGAGTTGTTGAAAGATATTAAAGAGCAGCGAAGGGAGTTTAACAAGGAGCAGGAAGAACGCCTCGCAAAGGGCGCAGAATTAGGTAAGAAGAGTGGCCAAGTGGAGGAAAAAAAAGAAGATAATAGTATAAAGATTGAATCTAATATAAAACAAAATTCAGTCACAAATGAGAAAAATAATATAGTGAAGAATGGAAATCAATTAGACCATCAAGAGAAAAAGGAACCTGCAGAAATAAAACCGGAAGCTGAGATACTGGATACGAAAACCAGGAATTTAAATGCTGAAGAGAAAAAAGAGAGTGAGCCACAAAAAGACTCTAAACCCGAAAACTCAGTTAAAGATGTACAGGAGCCTTTGAAAACAGTCAATCGTAATGATGCTGCAAAGGAAGGTGTAAAGAAATTAGAAAATGATCAAGTTGGCGAAAAAGCATCTGATCATATTCTGAAAGCTTTGACGAATAAGAAGGAGGTGGTTGAAGAAACTGGTCCAAATAAAGACAAAAATGTACAGAAAAACGAAGCCGCGTTGAAAAAAGTGACATTGAATGAAGATAAAGAAACAAATAGGCTGCAGGAATTTTCGTTACCAATTGCTTTGAAAATGAGCAATCAGACGAAAACTTCTAATGATTCAGGACGATTAATTAACGAAAATAAGGGAGACTTCTCAGCGGTTCGCAGAGATATTTTGCAAACTAATGAGAGGGAGAAAAGAGAAGTAGAGGACCAAGTTGAGTCTATGGAGACGGAGGTAAAGGTAGCAAATATTAAATCTGACGGTACTCGCGAAATTTGTGTGAAAAGAGATGATGATTTGTCTAACGAGCAATTGTCTGTTGAAAAAGAGCCTTTGAAGAAACAAGATATGACGGATTCGCTTATTAAGACGAATGCTTATCTGTCGCAGCAAAGTTTCACTGACAAGATTTCTATTGATCAGAATTTGGCAGTAAATGGAGAAATTGTGCAACTTAAGAAGAGGGATTTAAAGGCTCTAAAATCAGGCGAAGATGGGGGATTGTAGATGTAAGTGTCGAATATAAAATAATTCGACGGAGTCATTTTGTCTATAAATGTGTTTATGGATGTGATTGCAATTTAAATTGTTATAATAATATTCTGGATTAAAATCCAGAGTGTGTGTTTTATGAATGTGAATGTTAATATTAATGATTAAAAGCAAAGAGTGATCCAAGAGGATTGTTGTTGCATCAGAGAAATTGGATATAACATCATAATTATTACTTGTTTTAAGTTATTGTTTATTGTGAGAAAAATAATATGTGCATAATGAAATATGAAGAATATATATTATATTTTTAAATTTATATGAACTGTGAAGTTTAATTTTGGCAAATAATTTATAGGTAGGATTACAGTAGAATTTTAAATTGCAACAAAATTGACCAAAAAGGCCCAATGATTATTGTAACAAATTTTAGAACAGAAACCCAAGCGTAAATAATTTTAAACAGAATTTAGGACATAATTGTTTATTTAAGTTTCTTTATTTGCATATTTGTGTTTTTTTCCGCTTTAGGCAAAAGTCGTAATTTTCATTCAACTTTAATTCACAAAATCTCATTCTGTTCCTTGAAAAGTTCTTAACAATTCTATTCGTCACGTTTTTCTTTAATATTATTTAGCAAGTTGTTTAATAAAAAAAAATGATAGTAAGTTTTAATATAGAATAAGCTTTTGGAAATTAAAATTGACAACAATTTATGACATTTGTCCAAAGCGGAAGAAAAAACACTCAAGTCATTCTTCCTTGTTGAAAATTCAACTGTTTTGTCTAAATTTGTCTTTATGGGTTTAAAATTCATCTATTCTTGTTGAAAATTAATGTTTTGGTCGAGGATTCAACTATTTTGTTGAAAATTCGTCTTTTTCGTTGAATTCAATTGTTTTTGGTTAAAAAAAAATTTTGTTTGAAATATCAACTATGTATTACATTTTTCATTGAGGCTTAATATTGTTTGCTTGATGATTCATCATTTTAGTTGAAACCCCTTTTTTTCAAAATTTAACTAGTTTCTTGAAAATTATTATTTAAAAAAAAAAATTTTCAGGTGACTGAAAATTTAACTATTTTATGTTTGGTTGAAAATTGATCTTCTTCAGTAGAAAAATCAACTATTTGGTTGAAAATTCCAGTTTTTTTTGTTGCCGAAAATTCGTTTTGGTTAATAATTTATTTCATTGGTTGAAAATTCCTGTATTTTGTTCAAAATTGGCCTTTTTGGTAGAAAATTAATCTTTTGGGTGGAAAATTGATCTTTTTGGCTAAAAATTAGTTTTTTTGTTTAAAAATAATTTTTTAACCGAAAATTGAACTATTCCATTTTTTGTCGAAAATGTATGTCTTTTGATAGAAATTAAATCTTCTTGGTTGAAAATTCATCTGTTTGGTTGAAAAGTTAGTTTCTTTGGTTGAAAATTAATTTTTTACTGAAAACTTAACTATTTGATTTAAAGTTGAAAATTGATCTATCTAAGTGAAAATTTAACTATTTTGTTGCAAATTCATTTCTTTAGTTGAAAATTTATTTATTTAATTCAAAATTTGTTTTTGTTTGTCAAGATTTTATTTTTCCATCTGAAAATTTAACTATTCTATTTTCGGTTGAAAATTTATCATTTTGGGTTGAAAATTCAAGTATTTTGTTAAAAATGCATCTACTTGGTTGAAGATTCATTATTTAGTTAAAAATTAATTAATTTAACTGCAATTTGAACTATTCCATTTTTGTGTGAAAAAGTAATCTTTTTTTATAGAAATATAATATTTTTGGTTGGAAATTCATTTGGTTGGTTGAAAATTTAACTATTTGGTTGAAAATTTATTTTATTTGGTTAAAAATTAATTTTTTTACTGAAAACGTAACTATTCCATTTTTTGTTAAAAAATCGTTTCTTCAATCGAAAACATAACTATTTTGTTAAAAATTATTTTTTTTTAAAATTAATTCTTCTAACTGAAAATTTAAATATTCTCTTTTTGGTTAAAAATATTTCTTTTTTATTTGAAAGTTCATGTATTTTATTGGAAGTTAGTATTTTTTGGTAGAAAATTCATCTTTTGGGTGGAAAATGTAACTATATTTGGTTAAAAATTCATTTTTTTGTTTGAAAATTCGTTTCTTTGATTGAAAATTTAACTATCAAGTTGAAAATTAGTTTTTGTTTTAGTAAAAGATTTTTTTTTGTCTGATAATTTAACAATTCCATTTTTATTTGAAAATTTATCTTTTTTATTTGAAAATTCATTTATTTGGTTGAAAACTCGTGTTTTTGGGTTGAAAATTCAACATTACTGATCAAAATTAACATTATTGATCTCCTACGTGTAAAGTTGTTTTTATACGTAAAATAAAATTTTAGAACAGTTAGGGGAAATCAAAACTTTGTAGGGAAAAATTAAGGGGGTTTCGAAATTGGTATCAATGGGCCTTTTTTGTCAAATTTCTAAATAAAGTTAAAGATTCAATAGTTCTAAACTTGCTTGTATATACCTCGAACGATCCATAATCATTTAAAAATTGAACTTTCAAAACATTGAATAATTACTATTTCAATTAAGCTTTCAAAATTTCTGAACATTTTAAAATGCTCGAAACGTAAATTCATTTTCCACACCTTTTTCTTTTATAAGTAGCACCAACATTCTAAAAAATTGTTTAAAGGTTTTTATTTCATTGGTATTTTCGCCGTTTCTTTAGTTGTTTCCTTGATTATTTTTTATGATAATAGTCACTGAGACTGAGTACTCTGCGTAGTTTTTTTTCAATGATGGAATGAATGGAAATAACCAATACATATAATTTTTAAAATAGTACAAATAACGAACGTTGGCAAAACTGATTATTTCCTCTCTTCCCGTGTTTTGCGTACATGGTGACATCATGGAAGTGGAGTAAAAAGAAAATTATATTACGAGATTTAAGGAAAATTTGATAACTTTCTGGATTTATAATTTTATCCTTGAATGGTATATACTTGAATATAAGTTAACACTTTTTGTGATTTTTATAAATAAACCAAATTTTAATCTACCTTCGCATCGAGCACAACAATATAAGTAAGTGAATCTTCAATGTTTTTTTTAAGCCCTTTGTTTATATTAAATTAAAAATGTTGTGGAATATACATTTGCCATTTTCCTAATAAGGACATTTTGACTAAATTATTGCTTGAATAAAGTTACAAGACAGAAACAGATACACTCTGTTTATAGGTTAGGTTTTTGTCTATACGAAAGCTCCGAAAGATATACGTAATTTTTTAAATTAAAACTTTCTAGTTGATTTGATTTATTTTGGAGCTACCATATTTTTTCTTCAAGCCTATACTGAATTTTATTTTGGCAAATTTTACGACAAACTTAACTCTTAAAAAAAAAAGAATTTCCAAAGTATTCAAAGAATTTGTTGATTTTAAAGGCTATGCAATGAACAAATTCTTTGAATATTTTGGAAATTCTATTTTTTTAATGAGTTAAGTTTGTCGTAAAGTTCATTTTTTTAACAATTTTAGTATGTAGCAGTTATAAAAATGAAGCCACATGTCACACGATTAAAAAATTCGTTTTAAGGTAGTTATGCCAAAAATCAGGTCCCTGTAAAAGTTTTTTAAACTGGTGGGATTTGCATACATTTTTAACGATTTCAGCTATAGAAAAAATTGTTTTCAAAATTAGAAACAGTAAAGTTGTAGAGAGTTTTCCTCGAAAAATTAAGTCATTTATAAAAATTCAATCATTTTTTTCAAAATATATTTTCTCAAATCATAGAAAAAACTATTTTTTTCAGAGATCTGATTTTTGGTACAACTGGGGATACAGTACAACACTGGGGATAATAAATAGAATATATAATTTGAATTTTTAATTAAAAATAATTCTTTTGAAAATAATTTAATTGCATAACTACCTTAAAAATTCAAAAGTAAAATTTTGAAAATAGGATAGATAATTGTATTTAATTGGACAGAAGATACTGCATTCTTTATTCTCATTAAAAACATTCTTTTTTTGATTTTTACTGGCGACAAAAATTTTGATTTTGGATATCATTTGCGAGAAACATTTTGGGCTAAAAAATAGAAGTAGAAAACAAAATTAAGAACCTTTTATGACACCAGTATTAATATTTATCTAAGTAAGAGCGTACTTACCTTAAAATATAAATTAAAACGAACTTAAAAAGATCTACACGTATATTCTTTTCAATTTGAAATTATTATATAATAATTCTAACAAGTATACCAAATGTCAGTGTATACTTATGCAGGGTGGCCGCTGGACCGGGAAAACCCGGGAAATGACAGTGAATTTATTGTTTGACCGGGAATTTTGTTTGTTAGAAGAAAAATCTTTCCAATCACTTGAAATATCAGAATTTTCGTATCACGCGATATAATGCAATTTAAAATAAGGTCGATTTCAACTTTTTAAAATGTTAAGTTCAATTGTTAACTTTTTCAATTATGCAATCATTCAGTTCACAATGCGTAATTATAAAATCTTTTACTTTCAAAATTGTCCATTGCGTTCATTTTTAAACGTACATTTTCAATTTGAAGAATTTAAAAATTTCAAATCCTATTCAAATATTGTTTCAGTCTACAACGTTCCATGGAAATTGAAACCCACTCAATTCGAAATTGTTTAATTACAAAAAAAAAGAACCATTTTTAATATTTTGCAATATTTTACTATTTATTTAAAATAAGCAACTAAAAATTAAATATTGAAAACCAAACAATTTGAAACGGAATTGTTTCACATAGAAAACTTTGAATCGTTCAAAATAAAGAGTGCGTAGTTTAAACTTTGAACGTTACAATTTTAATTGTTCCATTTAAAATATTTTAATTTATAAGTGAAAGTGTTGTGTTTTAAAAGTTCCAATTTTTTAATTTCAATGATGGAGAGCATTTTTTTGCGAAACGAGAAATGACCGGAAACTTTTTCCTCAATTAAAACGGCCACCTTGTCATGATATTTTTAGAATTACTCGAAATTGTTAAAGTGTCAAAATTTTAATTTCATTGAAAAAACACGTTTTTGATAAAAATAGCGATGAACGCAAGGGAATGGACGAGAGATCTTTGTATATCAAACGAGCCTTCTTTTAACCCTTTGAGGGGCATATTTTTCTGATGGACGAATTTTGGAAGTCATAACTGATTTTAAGGTTTTTGGGGTCGCTAATTACGATTCCGGAGTCAGATTTCGGAAATTCAAAATGGCGGAACCAATATGGCGGCTATTTAGAGCCAAATTCGTGGTTTTTTGTTCAATCATATTTTCATATCAATTTTCTTACCAAAATTGCCGCCATATTGTATTCGCCATCTTGAATTTTGTGTCTTTGATATCAGAATCGTAATCAGCGACCTCAAAAACCCCCATAATCCGGTTTCTCGCCGATTGAACAAAAAAACCACAAATTTGACTCAAAATAGCCGCCATATTGGTTCAGCCATTTTGAATTTCAAAAATCTGACTCCAGATTCGGAAACTACTAGCAGAGATGAGCTACTAGAGTTCCTCTAGGGAGAGTTGTGTCACCGCTTACTCCGCTTCTGATTGGTGCCGCGAAAGCGGAATCGGATGTTTTGAAATTGGCGCGACTTTCAAGTCAAATTTAATGTTCAGACACTGATTGAATAGAAGATAATAGTTTCCCACATGTTACAGTCAAAATGTACCTGCAATCGTGAAAAAAGAAGGTGCATTTCCGACTTTTATTACATTATTTATTGAAAATTAAAATCTTACCTCACAAACAGCTGATTTCGAGTGAGGTATCCAATAATCTCGATTAATACTCTCCATTCATAATTGCTTAAGCTTAGGATCGTTTGGCGCTTGTCTTAAGTAAAATCCTTGGCCAGAACTATTACGGCTGTAGAGAATGCAATACGACACTATTGTTTTTTCATTGAAAAAGTGTATTTTCATAACAAACACTTCATGAAAATATATGACACATAACCTTTTCTTAAAGTTTTGCTTCTTCTCTGCTTTTGTTTTTGGCTTTTAGATTAAAGTTTTTCTGAGTGAGACATCTAGAATACTTTAAATGTTTCGCGCTTCACTACGTATTTCCGATTCCGGTTTCGCGTCGGCTAGTGGAGGGGGTAACGTGACACAACTCTCCCTAGAGGAACTCTAGAAACTACGACTCAAAAAACATAGAATCCCACCATGACTTGAGCATGTTATGGGGCTTGTTTTCCTACAACCAAATTTATCCGTAAAAAGTGGCTTTTTTTGAAAGTAATTTGTTTATAATTATGAACATAATGAAGATATTGATTTCTCATCTATGAAAATATCAATATTTGAACCTCAACTACTCAAACATCCAATAAATTACGAAAGAATACAAGGAAGAAGTAGGAAAATATCCAAATTATTGATGATAAACAGGTGGGACGTATATGTCCCACTGCCCCGCAAAGGGTTAAACTGATATTGGAAAATTTCCGGAGCACTGCGGGAAATTCCTTGTATAATTAGTTCATCTCTGGACAACTTTAAAAATGGATAGTTGGTTAGATTTCGTGGAACGGTTCAGGACATGTCCAATCCAGAGTATTACTTTGAGAATTACGAAGTAACATACACAAAAACTTGTTAATCGAGCATTCGCACTGGCATTTCTATGGATTCTGCTCGATGTTTGGTACAATATCATCCCACATTTAAAAAATAATTATATCAGGCCTCGGACTCACCACACTATTGACACTATTTGACACTTTTTTTGAGCGATGACATACCGGAAAATTATCTAAATGGCTGATTTGGGGCCTTGCATAAATTACGTAGTTTTTTTCTGAAATTTCTGATGAATTAACAAAGTATTTTAAGTTTCAACCCAACAGTTAAATTTTCAACGAAAAAATATGAGTTCTTAACAAAAAATGTAATACACAAGAACTCCAATATAAGGCCAGTTTCGGGGGTTGCCTCGTACTGGCCTTGGCACTAAATTCGTCGTTAAATGAATGGTGCGGGGTGGCCTCGCATTGTTGACACTGCTTGTGCGCTGAGAAACTGCATGGGCCAGCAGTTCTAGGAAGAACTAAATCAGAGGGCCCTATATTGGAGTTCTTGTGTAGTTCATATTTTATCTAAGAAAAAATTTTCATTGTGAATTAAAAACAGTTAAATTGAACAAAAAATGAGGAATTTTAAAGAAAATAGTTAAATCCTCAACCAAAACAGATTAATTTTTAACAAAACAGTTGAATTTTTAACCAAGAAGATGAGCTTTCTTCATAGCAGTTGAATTTTCAACCAAAAAGATAAGTTTTCAATACAGAAGATCCTCCCCTAGGGGCTGTAACACCTTGAAGTTGGTGGGGAGGCTTAAGCGTGTGGGACAAGAGGATCAAACGGACCTCGGCCTGCATGTGTATGGATATGTATGAAAGGATCCCTATAAACGGGCTCTCCTGGGTGAAATGAAAGGATCCCTATAAACGGGCTCTCCTGGCATGTATGATTGTAGTATGGTAGAAGGGTGAAAGAGCCCAGCTAACACGGGTATTGCTGGATCCCTGGGTCGAGGTCCCTCCCGGACCGACATCTAGTTTGGAATCGGGACGGGAATGGCCTACGGTCCGCATAGCGACTAAGAAACAGCCCTCCGTTGGTGTGGTGGCCTACGAACGGATATTCATTGAGTGTCTCACTCAATGTGGCCACCCCCCTAAGCCATGGGTGTATAGTGACCGTGTCCGTGGCATTTTGGCACCTAGGGGTACGAAGGTGTCCTAACGGACTCTCGGGGACACCGGACGACCTCCCCGAGTAATTAGTCTTACGCCTGCATGCGGGGCTCTGCAGGGGCGGACCTTTTATTTCCCTAGCTGCTCGTGGGATCAAAATGAATCACGCAAAACCAAAACAAAATTTGAAGGAAGAAGGAGGAAGGGAGGTGGCGGAGGGGGGAGAGGGTTTGGGCCCGAATGGGTCTAAAATTACCCTTTCCTCCCAATCTGTCTCTCCGGCAAGCCAAACTCAGGCGGC
>CAKNYM010052659.1:323457-337970 GCA_932195095.1 Andricus curvator
AGCTGAAGCAGGGTTGGGCTCGAATGGGTCTAAAATAACCCTTTCCTCCCAATCTGTCTCTCCGGCAAGCCAAACTCAGGTGGCGGCTGCGCCCCTGGCTCTTTCGGGAGCTGAGGGATTGACGGTCCCTCTGACTGAGGCTATGAAGACGGGAGCGGCCAATGAGTCCCCCCTAAAAAAGAAAAACATCAACGGTTCTGTGAAAAGGAAACTGAGGAGGCAAGCGCAGCAGGCTAGAAGGGCGGCTGCGGTGGCCGAAGTATCGGTAGCAACAACGCCGGCAACCAGCATTGAGACCCAAAAGAGAAGGAAGGGTTCAGAGGACACCCCACCGGGGGAGACTAAGCGTTCAAAGAGACACAAGCCAGCCCAGCAGCCGGCGAACAGGGAGTCGTGGGGGGATGTGCTGGCAGCTGTCCAAGGAGCTAACCCTCTGACGGTGGTGGTGGCAGATAGGAGCTACCCGGACTTGTTCCTAACTGAGGAGCAGTTCGAGCTCTTCAGGGAGGTCACTTGGAGGACGCTCGAAAGAGTGTCCCCAAATCAGTGGCCAAAATTCGTGACCTCCTTCTGCAGGGGAGGGGTTTTCGTATTTATCGCAGCCGACCCAGCGGCTAAATTTTGGCTGCAAAATACAGCGGTCGGGACAAGGCCCTGGGAAGGTGCAGATCTGAAAGTCCTAAAGATGCTGTGGGCTACGGCGATGATCCCAGGTAAGCTGGAAGATCCGTCTGTGGTCCTTCAGCGCTTGGAGGGGTTCAACCCCTCACTAAAGACATCGTCCTGGCAAATCGTCAGGTACGACCAGTCTCAGAAAGAAAACACAACGGAAGGAGTTAAACAACTTCTAGTTGTGCAGATTCCTGAGTTCCAGGCGAGGGCTCTTGCGGCCCTCAAGAACCGGCCCTTCTACCACCTTGGACATGTCAAGTTTAGAGTTGCCGGTTAGGGACAGGGCTAAACATCATTTCTTTATTTGAAAATTTAACTATTTTATTGAAAATTCGTTTTTTTGTTGTTACATTTTTTTTCTAACTGAAAATATAACTGTTCTTTTTTTGGCTTATAATGTATCTTTTTTATTTGACAATTCATTTAATTTGTTGAAAATTTGTCTTTTGGGTTGAAAATTTAATTATTTTGGTAAAAAAGTAATATATTCGGGTTGAAAATTCAACATTATTGATTAAAAGTAACATTATTGATCTCCTAGGCGTAAAGTTATTTTTATACCTAAAAGAAAAATTTATAACGGTGGGGAAAATGTAATCTTGGTCAGGGAAAAGTAAAGGAATTTCGACATTTGGATTTTGTAGCAATCCTGAATATGCAAATAAATACATTTAAATACACAAGTATGACCTCAAATATTTTTTATTATTTACGTTCGGTCTTCTCTATGAAAATTTGTTGCAATAATCAATGGGCCTTTTTTAATTTTGAACTTGACTGTATACTTAGAACATCCATAATCATTTCAAAATTAAACTTTCAAAACATTGAATAATTACTATTTCAATTAAGTTTTAAAATTTCTGAAAATTTAAAAATGGTCAAAACGTGAATTCATTTTCCGCGCCTTTTTCTTCTACAGTAGCACCAACATTCCAAAATGGTTTTAAAGGGTTTCTTCCATTGACCTTCCGTAGTTTTTTATACTTGTTTCCCTGATTATTTTTTATGATAACAGTCACTTAGTACTCTGCGTAGTTTTTTTCAATGATGGAATGAATGGAAATAACCAAAACCTATACATTTGAAAGTAGTACAAAAAAATGTACGTTGGCAAAACTGATTATTTCCTGTATTCCGGCTTCCCGCGTTTTGCGTACATCGTGTGACATCATGGAAGTGGAGTAAAAAGAAATTATTACGAGATGGATGTAACAAAGACGTGATACCTTTCTGGATTTATAATTTTAACCTTTAATGGTATATACTTGAATATAAGTCAACACTTTTTAGGTGATTTTTGTAAATAAACAGAATTTTAATCTACCTTCACATCGAGCACAACAATGGGTAAGTGAATCTTCAATTTTTTTTAAAGATCTTAATTGTTTATTAAATTAAGAATATTGTGGAATGTACATTTCCCATTTTTCTAATAGGACATTTTGGCTGATTAATGCTTGAATAAAGTTACAAGACAGAAACAGACAGAAGTTCCAATTACATATATTTGACATACCGTGTTTATAGGTTAGGTGTAGTCTATACGACCTACACGACAGGTATACGTAATTTTCGAAATTAAAACTTTCTCGTTGATTTGATTTGTTTTGAATCTATATGACAACCTATTTTTTCTTCAAGCATATTGAATTTTATTTTCAATTTGTAATTAAAATAACCAGTCGAACGTAAATCTTGGCAAATGCAGAAAAAAAAAACCCTTTTAAAGTCTATAAAATGAACAAATTTTTTGAATATTTTGGAAATTCTATTTTTTTTAAGGAGTTTAAATTTGCCAGAAAGTTATATTTTTTATCAATATTAGTGTTTAGCAGTTATAAAAATGAAGCCACATGTTACACGATTAAAAAAATTCGTTTTAAGATAGTTGTGCCAAAAGTCAAGTCTCTGGAATAAAAATTTCTATGATTTTAAGAATTAAAATTATATTTTCAGTGCTGTTTTATGAAAGAAAAAACTTTTTTTTTATATAAAAAAAAGTTTAATACTTACAATAATAATTATTCGAACAATATATTTTGTAATTTTATTTTTTTTTACTGTCGCTTCTTACCAATTTTTTTAAATGGTCGAATTTTCATAAATTTTGGTTCATTTTTTCTGGGGAAATATTCCGTATGGCTCTACTGTTTCAAAATTTGAAAATAAGCAAAGAATCTTTAAATATATTTATTCGTTTAAAGAATGTAATCTGTAAAAAAAACGATTTCAGCTGTAGATAAATTTACTTTCAAAATTAGAAACAGTAAAGTTGTATAGAATGTTTTCCCCGAAAAAATAAGCCATTATTTATTAAAATTCAACCATTTTTAAAAAATTGGTAAGAAGCAACAGTAAGAAAAAATTCAGTTGCAAAAAGCATTGTTAAAAGGAATGTGTTTTTTTTTTAAATTCTTTAATTCAAAATTTATTTTTTCAAACCATAGAATAAGCTATATATTTTTCAGAGATCTGATTTTTGGTACAACTACCTTACAAGTTTAAAAGCAAAATTTAAAAAATACGCTAAATAATAGTATTTAATTTGGCAGAAGATATTAAATTCTTCATTCTCGCACGTATATTTTTTTAAATTTTACCGACGACAAGAATTTTGCTTTTGGATATCATTTGTGAGAAACATTTTAGGCTCAACAATAGAAGTAGAAAAAAATTAAGAGCCTTTTATGACATCAATATTAATATTTTAAAAGTAAACACGAACTTACCTTAAAATATAAATTAAAAAGAGCTTACTAAGATCTACATGTACATAATTCTAAATTAAAAATTTTTATATAATAATTTTAAGAAGTATACCAAATGTTAGTATATACTTATGCAGGGTGGCCGCTGGACCGGGAAAAAACCGCGAAATTATAGTGAATTCATTTTTAACCGGAAATTTCGCTTTTTAGAAGAAAAATCTTGATTGTCATTCGAAATATCAGAATTTTCATATCACATGATATAATGCAATTTAAAATAAGTTCGATTTCAAGTCTTTTTTTTAATGTTAAGTTCAATTTTTAACTTTTTCAATTGTGAAATTCAGTTCACAATGCCTGATTCTAAAAACGTAAAATCTTTTACTTTTAAAATTTTCCACTTTAGGTCTTCATTTTGAAGCGTACATTTTCAATTTGAAGAATTGTTCCAAATAAAAAATTTTTAATTGTTCCACATAAAAAAATTTTAATTTCTAAGTGAAAGTGTTGAATTTTTATGTATAAATAACAATTGAACCATTAAGGTAAATTAATTTAACCACTAATTTAAAAAGTGTCCAGTTAAAAAAATAAGCGTTTAGTTTTTATTGTTTCTAACTTAAAATTGCGGAAAATGATATAATTTTGAACATTTACTAATTTATTGATTCATTATTCTATTCAGAGTTTAGAGCATTGAAAATGATAGCATGGATTTATATTTTTTGACCATAAATATTTAAACTGTTCAATTGTTAAAAGTTTAAAATTGTGTAGTTTAACGGCAATCAATTTAAAATTGTTCAACCAAAAAGTGTTAAAATCTTCCATTTCATACGTCTAAATTATTCAGAGTTTGAATAAAAAAATTCTGAATGAAACAAATTTTAAGCTTCAATTTTAAAAGTTTAAAATTAAAAAGAGTTCCACTTCGAGTGCTTTAATTTGCGTTTCAATTATGATTACTTCAAATTAAATTCGCGAATATTTTTTGCGAACCGGAAAATGATTGAGGATTTTTTTTCTCGGTTGAAACGGCCACCCTTTCATGATATTTTTATAATTAACCGAAACTTTCGTTTCATTAAAAAAATACGTTTTTTGTCAAAATAGCGATGGACATAAAGGAATGGACGAGAGATCATTTTATATCGAACCAGCCTGCTTGCAAACTGATCCTGGAAAATTCCGCAGCACTGGGGGAAATTCCTTGCATAAATAGTTCATCTCTGGACAACTTTAAAGATGGACAGTTGGTCAGATTTCGTGGAATGGTTCAGGATATGTTCAATCCAGAGTATTACTTTGAGAATTACGAAGTAACAGACACAAGAACTGGTGAATCGAGCCTTCGCAGTGGCATTTACATGGATTCAGCACGATGTTTGGTACAATATCATTTAAAAAATAATTATATCAGGCCTCGGACTCACCACACTATTGACACTATTTGACACTTTTTTTGAGCTATGACACCATTTTGCTACTTTTTTTTAAATGACTCACAATTGTCGGCTAATGCCACTATCTCTTTATTTTTCCTTGAAAAACATTTTTTAACTTCTTCGCTAATTGGCTAAAATAATATGTCCGTCATCTCAATGAATCACAACATACCGGAAGATTGTCTCAATGGCATAAAGTAAAATGTTGTTTAAAAAAATTACTGAAAGTTTTTTTCGGGAATTTCTGATGAATTAAGAAAGTAGTTCAAGTTTCAACCAATCAGTTAAATTTTCAACGAAAAAAGATGAGTTATCAACAAAAAATGTAACAGTTTATATTGTATCCAAAGAAAGATTTTCACTTGATATCAAAAACAGTTGTATTGAACCAAAAAGGGCGAAATTCCAACAAAATAGTTGAATCCAGAACCAAACAATATTAATTTTCAACAAAACAGTTGAATTGTCAATCAAAAAGGTGAATTTTCAACAGAAGATTAATTTTTTGCCAAAAATATATGAATTCTCGACTAAGTGGATTAATTTTCTACCAGAAAAAGTTAATTTTTAACAAAATACATACATTTTTAACCAAATAATTGATTTTTTAACCAAAAAGTTTAATTTTATACAAAAAAAAAAATCATATACATTTTTAAATAGTTTGAGCAATGGATGTGATGTTAGTCCAAATTTTATTTGCTTAATTTTTCGTTTGTATTGTTTTCCATTCAAAGTTTTTTAAACTAAATAGTTGAATTTCTAAATTAAAAAGATCAATTTGGAACAAAAAGAGTACTTAAATTTTCATTAAAGAGAATTAATTTTCAATACAATAAATGGATTTTCTATAAAGCATTTTAATTTTGTACCAAATAGTTAAATTTTCTAACAAATTGTTCAATTTTCATGCCAAAAAGACGAATTTTCTATAAAACAGTTTAGTTTTCACCCCGAGAATATGAATTTTCAAAAAACAGTTCAAACAAAACAGTTAAATATTGAGTCAAAAAAATTAATTTTGCCCCAAAAAGAAAAATAAATTTTCAACTAAAATAATGAATCTTCAACGAACTTTAAAGTAAGTAGTTCAACTTTCAACCTAAGAGATACGTTTTCAATTTAAAAAGATGAATTTTAAGCGAAACCTGTAATATTTGATATTTCAGAAAAAAGGAAGATGTTAATTTAAAATAAAAAAAAGTTGCATTTCGCCGAGAGAAAAAAACGAATTTTCAACAAAATACTTGAATTCTCAACTACAACAGATTAATTTTCAACCAAACAGTTGCATTTTTAACCAAACAGATAAGCTTTTTACAATAAAGTTAAATTTTCTACCAAAAAAGACGAATTTTTGAAGAAACTACCTCAAATTTCTACCAAATTGTTGAATTTTCGAGTTGAAAATACGAATTTTCTAGAAAACAGTTGAATTTTCATCAAAAAAGTTAATTTTCAACCGAAAAATAATTATTTTTAACAAGACAGTTGCATTTTTAACCAAAAAAAAAGTGAAATTTCTACATAAAAGGATGAATTTTTAAACCAGAAAGATGAATGTTCAACAGAATAGTTGAATTTTTAACCAAACAACAATTTTTTATTTTAGGAAGAAACCAAATTTCAATCGAATTATTGAATTTTCAAGACGAAATTTCTACAAAACAGTTTTAATTTTCAACTCGAGAATAAGAGTTTTGAACAAAATAGTTAAATATTCAGTTAAAAAAATATAATTGAATACTTCAATACTCAACTGAAACTCCAAAGACTTGAATTTTTAACGAAAAAATGGATTTCTACCAAAAAAAGACGAGTTTTCAAGGAAAGAGATAAATTTTAAAACATAAGGTTAAATTTTCTACCAAATTGTTTAATTTTTAAGCCCAAAGTACGAATTTTCTCCAAAACAGGTGAATTTTTAACAAAAAATTTCATTTTCAACCGAACAGGTTATTTTTTAACCACACAGTTGCATTTTTATACAAAATTTTTCAGGCCAAAAATGATTTTTCAACAAAATAGTTGAATTTTCATCCAAGAAGTATGACTTTTCAACAAAATTCAACCGAAAAGAATGAACTTTTAACAAAAAATAGTAATAGAAAAATCGAGAGTATTATTTTAAATAAACATTGAAGCTCATTTTTAATACATATAAAATATTGAGTTAGAAAACAGGAAATGTTGCTTAAAAAATGAAGTTGATTTTCCATTGCACACTTTTGTATTTCGGACTATACACTTTTCATTTCAGACTAAACATAAGTTTAATACTTGACAAATTGTATGACACTATTTGGCACTATTTTTTCAAATTTGTTATATTATTTACACTATTTTTAATCTTTGAAGTTAGTCCGAGGCCTGTTATATATTATCTAGCCTAATAGTCAACGTAACTTAAAAAAAATTATAATTATCGTTAATTCAAAAGGCCACAAAGGGAGCATCAAACAGTCCCGTCGATAATTTAGACGTTCCGGACATGGTGCGTGGCCAAAAGTAAAAAAAGGGTAGTTCCAGGTGTGAGATACTGGAAGTATAGTTTATCTCATGTATGCTATTGCCCACAATTTCTCATTTAAAAATTGAATAAGGGATCATCCATAAACTACGTTACCAATTTTGGATATTTTTGATTCCGTCCCCCCTCGTTGACAACCGAAGTTTTTCTTTCCCCTCCTCCACCCCCTCGAAAGTAACGTAGCCGTTTGCTATACACAATTTTTTTAAATTTTTAACAAAATAGTTGAATTTTTCACAAAGTATAGTTTACTTTTTAAACCAAAAATATAAATTCTCAACGAAAGATTTGATATTTCTTATTTCATGTATGAATATATGAATTTTCAATCCAAAAGGACGAATTTTCAACAAAACAGTTTAATTTTCGTTTTTAAAAAGATAACTGAACAAAATAGCTGAATTTTAAACCTACAAAGAATTTTTTTCAACAAGAATTTTCAACAAAATAGATGAATTTTCTACCAAAATAGTTGAATTAAAAAAAAATCACCAAAAATTCACAGCCAATGAGATCAATTTTCAAAAAAGAATAATTAATTGTCTACCCAAAAAGAAGAATTTTCCACAAAATACATGAATTTTCTACAAAACAGTTGAATTTTCAAATAGAAAAGATCAATTTTCAAATAAAAGTATACATTGTTAGCCAGTAATGGAATAGTTATATTTTCAGTTAAAAAATTTCTTAAATTTTCCACTCTAAAGACGAATTTTCAACTAAAATGATGAATGTTCACAAGAAAAATTGATTTTCAACAAACTAGTTCAACTTTCAATCAGGTAGTTGAATTTTCAAACAAAAAAGATGAATTTTCATCAAAAAGTGTAATTGATGATACTTTTACCCAAAAAATTTTTATTTTAATCAAAAACAGTTGAACGCAATAAAAAAATACGAATATTCAATAAAATAATTTTGTCTGAACCGAAGAGATGAATTTTTGTCTAATAAGATTAATTTTCTACTAAAAAACGCGAATTTTCAAGAGAATACGTGAATTTGCAACGAAAAAAAATACGTTTTAACCGAGTAGTTGAATTTGAACTAAAAAAGATGAATTTTCAACTACAAATGTAATAGTTGAATCTTCAGTTGAAAAAAGTTAATTTTCAGCCAAAAAGAAAAACGAATTTTCAACGAAATAGTTGAATTTTGCACCAAAGAGATCAATCTTCAACCAAAAAGATAACTTTTTAACAAAGTATTACAACTTTCAACCAAGTTGTAGAATTTTTTACCAAAAAAAGGTGATTTTTTAACGAAGTAGTTGCATTTTCAATAAAATAATTAAACTTTCAATCAAGTAGTAGAATTTTTAACCAAAACTAAAATTTAAACGAAAAATCGAGAAAAAGGGGAAATTTCTTGAAAATAGATGTCCTTTAAAAGTGGAAAAAGAGGGGAATATTTCGCAAAAGTCGCAAACTTTTTAAAAATTTATTATCAAGAAACCGTAGTTTTTGGCGTGACGCTCTCAACTCTTCAAATTGGTAACGTAGTTTAGGGATCCCTAATTAAGGATGAAGTCTTGAACACATTTTTCTGAACGTCTTTTAACAAATTTAATTTACTTTGCAGCCGCACGAAAATGTTTCCTTAGATTCTCAAAGAAACAAAAACTCAGAACGACAAACTTACTTTATCATATCAGTTCCCGGGTTGAATGAATGGGCAAAAGAAAAAGTACCTCAGGCTAATGTTAATACTAATCTGAAAAATGTCAGTAAGCGATCTCTGGAAACGAGCAGTGAGGAAGTCATGGACTGCTCTGAACCTATCAAAAAGAAAGAAAAGGTTTTGGAGTCCTTTGAAAGTACATCCAAGGATTTAGCACCGAAAGAAACTAGGCCAGCAATAGTGTCTAAGGAGCATATTCTGAATTTTCCGATCCCCAACGACGATGGAAAAGCTTGCATTGTCAAGGTTTGCATATACATAATACATATAATACAGTAATTAAAACTTCAATAATTAGCAGGGATTACAGATCATCCCCCTTTTTCTCTCTTAAATTTGAAAAATTCTCTAAAACACCTAAAATGGTGAATTTGGACCCAATTTATCCCTTTTCCCCCTTTTTTTTACAAAGTTGCGATTCATTTTTTAAGAATCATAAACAAAAATTCAAGACATTAAAAAACTGGACGCTTTAAAGGTTTTTTTTTTGTTGAAACCAATTTCGAAAACCTAAACGATTTATTTGCTAATTTTGTAGATTTGAAGACATCGTCGACAGCGAAGAAATCGATATAATTTAAATAAATTATTTTTAATAAAATCAGTATCGGTACTAATATCAAATTCAAAATCCTAATATTTCGAGTAAAAGTATTGCATTTTCAACAAAATAGATGAATCTTTAATCAAATAGTTAAACTTTCAACAAAGAAAGATGAATTTTCAACAAAATGGATAAAATTTTCAATTAAGGAGGTGAATGTTAAAAGACAAAGAATTTTTAAAAAAGTAGTTCAACCAAGTAGTTCAATTTTAAATGAAAAATAGTTGAATCCATAAAAAAACGAATTTTCAAGAAAATACTTGATTTTTCAACCAAAAAAGACTTTTTAATCAAGAAAGAAAAATTAAAATTATTGAATTTTCAAGCCAGAAGGACGAATTTTTTACAAAATAGTTGAATTTTTAACAAAACAATTCATTTTCAACCAAATTGTTGAATTTTCAACCCAAAAGGACATATTTTCAACAGAATAGTTACATTTTCAACCAAATAGATGAATAAATAAATGGGTTCAACTTTTAAACAATTAGTTTAATTTTCAACCGAAAAAGGTTTTTATTTTAAAGCAAAATTATTTGAATTAATACAGAAAAGACAAAATTTCAAGAAAGTAGTTAATTTTTTAACCAACAAAAATTTTACGGTCAAGAAAGAAGAACAATTTCAACCAAATTGTTGAACTTTCAACACAAGATAAAAATAAAATTGAAAATTTTTCTTTTAATATTAAATTCAAATTGAAACGTTTCAAATTCCTAAAATTTCAAGTAAAAATATTGCATTTTCAACAAAATAGATGAAATTTTAATCAAATAGTTTAACTTTCAAGAAAAAGATGAGTTTTCAACAAAATAATTTCAATTTCAAACAAAGGAGGTGAATCTTCAATAAAAAACAAGAATTAAAAAAAAAGTAGTTGAATTTTTAACCAAATAGTTGAATTTTCAATAAAAAACAGTCGAATTCATCCAAAAAAGACGAACTTTCAACAGAATAGATGATTTTTCAACAAAAAAACATTTTTCAGGCAAGAAAGAACAATTTCAACCAAAACGTTGAATTTTCAACACAAAAAGAATATTGAAAAATTTTGGGTTAAAAATTCAAATATTTTGTTGAAAATCAAATTATTTGTTGAAAATTCAACTGTTTCGTAGAAAAGTCGTCTTTTTGGCATGAAAATTCAAAGTTTCAGATACTATTTTTTTTCTGTCTTGACTGTAAAATCTTTCATGTTTGAAAATTCATCTTTTTTGTTGCAAATTCGTCTTTTTGGTTTAAAAATGCATCTGTCATCGTAAAAATTTCATCTTTTTTTTTAATACAGCTGTTTGGTTGAAATATCAACTATCAATTTTTCGATAAGAGTTGATTTTTTGTTGTTGAAAATTAATATTTTTAACTGAGATTTAATTGTTTGGTTAAAAATTCATGTACATATTTTGTTTAAAATTCACTTTTTTTTGGTAGAACATTAATCTTGTTTGTAAAAAATTCATCGTTTTATTTAAAAAATCATTTATTTTGTTTGAAATTTGTTATTTAAATTTTTTGAAGAAAAATAGTTTTTTGGCTTGAAAATTCAACATTTTGGATAAAATTGTTTTTCTTTATTTACTGAAAAATCTTTCTCGGTTGAAAATTCAACTCTTTTGTTGAAAATCCTCTTTGTGGTTTAAAAATTAATTGTTCCAACTGAAAGTTTAATTATTCTATTTTTGGTTCAAAATTTATCTTTTTAAGCTTAAAACTAAACTATTTGTTTGAAAGTTTATATATTTCGTTCAATATTCGTCTTTTTTAGTTCTCTGTGGTTGAAAATTTAACTAGTTTGTTGAAAATTCATTTTTTTTATTCAAGATAATTTTCTTAATCTTATTGTTTTTATTGAAAATATGTCTTTTTGGTAGAAAATTAATCTTCTTGGTTCATAATTCAACTTTTTTTTTGGAAAAATCAACTATTTGGTTAAAAGTTCATTTTTTTGGTTGAAGATTTATCACTTTGCAACTGAAAATGTAACTATTTCATTTTTGCTTGAAAATTTATCTTTTTTAGTTGAAAATGCATTTATTTGATTTAAAACTAGTATTTTTTGGATTAAAAATTCAGTTATTTTGGTAGAAAATTTATATTTTTGGGTTAAAAAGTCAACTTTTTTGTAAAAAATTAGTTTTTTGGCTTTAGAATGTAAGATCTTGGATAAAATTGTTTTTCTTTATTGACTGAAAAATCTTTCTTAGTTGAAAATGTAACTGTTGTTTTGAAAATTTCAGTTTGTGGTTTAAAAATGAACTAGTTTGTTGAAAATTGAAGTTTGTAGAAAATGGAATCTTGGAAGATTGTTGAAAATACAATATCTCTAAGTTGTAATATATCCTAATTTACTATACTAAACCTTTTTCCTACGTATAAAGAAAAATTTATAACCATCAGGGAAAATTAAAAATTCGTGAAGAGAAAATCAGGGACTTTCGAAATTGAGATTTTGTAGCAAGCCTGAAAACCTATCGAACACTTCATAAAAAACTTATCTGCGGTTTTTGTTAACTTCGTTATAATTTGGTACAGTTTTTGCTCAAAGCTACTCGGTTAATATATCAGAAATATTAAAATTAAAAGTAACTGCAAATAAATTACAGTTTAATTGTTTAAAGTTGGAACTCAGTAACGTTACAAATAACTGTAACTTTTTGAGTAACATCGAATTGATATACTTTCTTTTCCAGGTCTACGAAAGTAAAGATTCACACAAGCTGAACGAAGTTCTCGACATTATAGGCTTTTTATCTCTTGATCCGCTTCACAGCACGATCCACGATTCTGAAGACTTCATGGACGATATGGAAATCCAGACCCATCACCCTCCTGCTTCCATGGTCCCGCGATTACACGCAGTAAAAATTATTCCTTTGGCAAAAAGTGAAATCGTTAATGATCCACAGATTATGTCAAAGGCTGAATGCATTCGTGGCGATCTGCAAATGGTTCTTGGTCAAGTTTTATTCGGTGATCAGCTCGCTGCGGATTATTTAATTTGCCATTTGATTTCTTCCATGTGAGTATCAGTGGTAGAATAATTGTTATTTTAATACCTATAATATAAATTAAATCGTATTGTTTATAATCAACGTCATTAGAATAAAATTAATTTCTTCTGTTTATTTCAGATACATGAGAAAGGATTTTCTCTGCCTGGGATCTTTTCCCCTCAATATTAGTAGATTCCCCCTGGAAAAATTCAAAACTTTCCCAAAGGAACTTTACAACATGTTGGCACAACTCATTCCGAAAAGTCACTACGTCGAACTCACTTTAGACTGCCTTAACAACTTGAATTTCATCCCTCAGTAAAATATTTTTCCATTCCTAATTTATATTTATTCGAGGGGTTGATCACTCTTGAAATCTGGTGTACGAGCCTTCGTGAAATCTTTTGAAGTCTTTGTAAAATCTCTGAAGTTATTACAATCTTTAAGAAATCTTTGATATCTTCTTGAAATTTTTGAGAAATATTTTAAATATTCTGAAATCTTATAATAATATTTTGAAATCTTCCGAAATCTTTGTGAAATCTTTGAAATATTATAAGATCTTTGCATAATCTTTAAAATCTTCTAAAATATTTGAAATGTTTTAAAATCATTGCGAAATCTTTGAAATGTTTTTGAACTCTTTGTGAAATCTTTCAAATCATCTGAAGTCTTGTAATCTTAAAATCTTTGTGAAATATTTTTAATTTTCCTGAAATGCTTGCGAAATTTTAAAAATCTTCCGAAATTCTTTAAATCTTTAGAATTCTTAAAATCTGGTTGACAAGCCTTCGTGAAAAGTTTTTGAATGTTTGCGAAAACTTTTTAAATCTTTGTGAAATCTTTGAAATCATTTATTTATTTGAACATCTTAAGCCCAACAGTCAAATAACCAATTTTAGGGCTACTCTCATTAAAATCTTAAAGAAAGCTTCGATATCTTCTGAAATTTTTAAAAAACTTTGTGAAATCTTTCTAAAATCTTTGCGAAATCTGTCTGAAATGTTTTAAATCTTCTGAAATTTTTTAAATCTTTGTGAAATCTTTAAAATCTTTCTGAAATGTTTGTAAAATCTTCTGAAATCTTTTGATTGTTTGTGACATTTTTCTCAAATCTTTAAAGTTTTGTGCGAAATCTTCCGAAATCTTGTTGAAATGTTAAAATCTTTGTGAAATTTTAAACCTTTGTAAATTCTGTCAATCTTTGTGAAATCATTAAAATCTTTCTGAAATGTTTGCAAAATCTTTGAAATCTTCTGAAATGTTTTGGATTTATGTGAAGTATTTCTGAAATGTTTGTAATCTTTTTAAAACCTTTGAAATCTTCTGCAATCTTTGAATTCTTGGAAATCTTATAATATTTTGAAATTTTTCGGTATTTGTGAAATCTTTGTGATATCTTCTGAAATCTATTGATATTGTTGCGAAATCTTTATAATCTTTTAAAGTATTTGAAATATTTGCGAAATTTTTAAAATATTTTGAAATCTTTGAGAAATCTTTTTGAACTCTTTGTTGAGTCTGAGCTAAATTTTTGAAATTTTTTGGAATCTTAAAATCTTTGTGAAATCTTTTAATCTTGTGAAATTTTTAAAATCTTTCTGAAATGTTTGCAAAATCTTTGAAATCTTTGTAATATTTGCGAAATCTTTTAAATCTTCTAAAATCTTTGAATTCTTGGAAATCTTATAATCATATTTTGAAATCTTTCGGAATATGTGAAATCTTTGTGATATCTTCTGGAACCTTTGCGAAATCTTTTGAAATCTTTGAAAATGTTGTGAAATCTTTATAATCTTCTGAAGTATTTGAATTCTTTGCGAAATTTTTAAAATATTTTGAAATCTTAGAACTCTTCGTAAAATCTGTGCAAAATCC
>CAKNYM010052659.1:343532-389640 GCA_932195095.1 Andricus curvator
AGTTTAAATATCAACAATTACATGTTTTGTTTAGGATTCATTTTTTTTGTTGAAAATGTAACTGTTTTATAGAAAATTAGTTTTTGTTGCTGAAAATTAATTTTATAAACTGGAATTTGAACTATTCTATGCCTGGTTGAAAATTTATTTTATTTGATTGAAAATTTTTCTGTTAGAAAATTAATTTCATTGTGTGAAACATAATTAGAATTCATTTTTTTGTTTGAAAATTCAACTTGATTTATGTAAAAAGAACCATTTGCATTTCACAATACTAATTTTAAAAGAAAAGGAAGAAATTTTAGTATTTAATTATAAAAATAAAATTTTGTATTTTAAAAATGTTATCGTTTTTATCGCTTTTATTGAGATGGAAGGGATACCATTTTCGTTATTTTTTTCTGAATTGGAAGAGGTCATTTTTTTTCTTTTTATGATTTTTATGGTGGTTGAGGGAAGAACTTTTATTTCCAATTTTTTTCTGAATTGGAAGAGGGACATTTTTTTGTTTTTAAGATTTTTTGCTACTTGGAAGGGAGGACAATAGGAAATCTTGGTTTTAATTTGTTCTGAATTGGAACAGAAATATTTTTTTATCCTCAAGGTTTTTTATAGAGTTGAAAGGGAGGAAATTTTATTTTTTTAAGTTTTTCTAAGTTGGGAGAGGCACTTTTTTATTTGAACATTTTTGAGAACATTATTTTCATTTTTGTACGGAATCGGGAGAGGGACATGTTTTATTTTTAACATTTCTATTAGTGTGATTTGAAAGGAGGGATTACTTTTAATTTAGAGCATTAAAAATGATAGCGTGAATTTATATTTTTTAACCCGAAATCTTGGAACGTTTAAATTAAAACAATTTTAAAAGCTTAAAATTCAAAACAGTTCCGCTTGAGGGCTCGAATTTGCAGTTTTTTAATTTCTTAATTTAATTTTTATATTTTAATGACCGTGAAAAATTTCTACGAATCGGGAAATGTCCGGGAATTTTTTCCTTTGATTAAAACGGTCACCCAGGTCAATTTGAACATTCTTTTCTTAATTTAAATTATAAATCGATCAGTTTTTTAACTTTGAAGGCTCGACTCGAAAATATTCTGAAAATCGGTAAATCACCGAAAAAAAATTTCTGACGGTTTATTGCTCACTGGTCACCCTGGTATTTTATTAAAAATAGTTGTATAGAGAAATTAGAATTGGAAATAGTGGCTACAATTTAGGATTGACAAGCAAAGCAGATTTTCCATATCGAAACTTGGTCATTCAAATTTTAGATAAAAAATTAAGAACTGATGATACATTTTACAGAATTTTCATACATATTGCTTGTGTTTTAACAGAAGAAAATGTTAATTAATTGATTACGTTTAAAGGAGTTACCAAAAAGTATCTTTTCCTTGCGATGACCATGATCTTTTTCGACATTAACGTTGTCTTGTCTAACACGTGAAAGAAGATTCCTCGGGTCTCTTCTCTCTGCATGAGCCCGCAATGAATCCCTTCGAACTCGTAATTTACTCTGCGTCTCATTCCAATCTTTAGCACCTTCTTCTACAGCCCTCATAAAAGGCAATCCATATTTGTTATTAAATCCAGGTATATACCCTAAAATTGAAAGAAAGATTTCACAAATTTGAGCGGTAGATAACTTTAAATTTCGATCTAGATCGATTAAATGTCCAGACTTCACACTCTTTCCCCTCTGTTCTTCTTTTTAAAACAATTCCTTTTTCTCCCTGTTTTCAAGAAACTGCCCCTTTTTCCCCGTCTCGTTTTTTCGCTTAAATACTATTTTAGTATGAATACTATTTTTAGTTGAAAGTTGATTCTTCTTAATTGGAAAGTCAACGATTATACTTGTGGTTAAGAAATTATATCGTTTGGTTAAAAATTCAGCTCCTTGTTTGAAAGTTGAACTACTTTGTTAAAAATTCATTTTATTGTTTGAAGATTTAACTTTTTTTAAATCGTTTTTTTTTGTGTTTGGAAATTTAATTATTCCATTTTTCGATAAAAATTAATCGTTTTTAGTTGAACTCAGCTATTGCACTTTTCGTTAAGAATTCATCCTTTTTGGTCGATAATTGGTCTTTTGGATAGAAAATTCGTACTTTTGGACTGAAAATTGATCGTACTTGGTTAAAAATTAAACTCTCTTCTAAAAGATTGTACTTTTGGCTTATAGATTCATCCATTTATTTAAAAATGCAACTGTTTGTGGTTGAAGTTTAATTTTCTTTTTTTTTCAAAATTCGATAATTCGGGTAAAAATTCATCTTTTTAGGTTGAAAATTCCACTTATTGGTTAAAATTTCAATTTTTTGTTGAAAATTTAACTATTTAATTGTGAATGCAATTGTTTGTTTGATAATTATTGTTTTTTGTTAAAAATTCAACTACTTGCTTTCAAATTTCCTGTTGGTAGGTTGAAAATTCGACTATTTGGTTAAAAATTCCACTATTTTGCTGAATATTTAATAATTTTTTTCTTAAAAATTGAACTATTTGATTGAAAAATAATGTATTTCATTAATTTCTCATGTTAAATTTTTTCCGATTACTGGTCGAGACAATAACATCAATACTTTAAATAGTGTATTTCGTTGAAAAAACTTGTCTTGTTTGGTAGAAAATTAATCTTCTTAGTTAAAAATTTATCCTCTTTGGTCAAAAATGTAACTGGTTGAAAATTAATCAGTTTTGGTTCAGGATTCAACTATTCTGTTAAAAATTCAATTTATTTATAGAAAATTCGTCTTTTGCCTTTGAAAATTTAATATTTTGGTAGAAAATTTGACTATTTGATTGAAAAGTCATCTTTTTTATCGAAAATTTAACTGTTTTATTGAAAATTCGTCTTTTTGTATAGAAAATTCGTCATCTTGATTGAAAATTCAACTATAATTTTTTTTTGCTTGAAAATGGGACTGTTTTTGGTTGAAGTTTAATTTTTTTTTTTTCAAAATTCGATCAATTGATTGAAAATTCATCTTTATAGGTTGGAAATTCAACTATTTGGTTAAAAATGGAACTTATTGGTTGAAGTTTAATCTTTTTCGTTTTAAATTTCGAAATTTCGTTGAAAATTCATTTTTGTAGGTAGAAAATTCCACTATTTGGTTAAAAATTCAACTCTTTTGGTGAAAATCCGTCCTTTTTGTTGAAAATTTAATCCGTTTTGCTTGGAAATTCAACTGTTTGGTTGTAAATGCAATTATTGTATGGTTGATAATTATTTTTTTGTTTGAAAATTCAAATGTTTGATTTAAAATTTCATCTTGATAGGTTGAAAATTACACTATTTGGTTAAAAATTCTACTATTTTGCTAAAAATTTAACGATTTTGTTGAAAATTTAACAATTTTGTTAAAAAGTCTTATCTTTTGTTCAAGTAAAAGTCGTAGTTGAAAATTCATCTTTGTAGGTTGAAAATTCAACTATTTGGTTAAAAATTAAACTATTTTGTTAAAAATTCACCCCTCTTGCTTGAAACCTCAATTATTTAGTTGTATATACAATTCTTTGGTTGATAATTAATTTTTTGGTTAAAAATTTAACTATTTACTTTAAAATTACACCTTGGTAGGTTGAAAATTCAATTATTTTGTTAAAAAGTCATCTTTTTTTAGCTGAAAATTCGTATTATTGAAGAGAAAATTCGGCTGTTTCGACTGCAAATTCATTTTTTTTGTAGAAAAATGCGTAGTTGAAAAATCATTTTTCTTGGTTAAGAATTCAACTGTCTTATCACAAATGTGCCCTTTTGGTTTAAAGATTCAACTATTTGAGTAAAAATGTAACTGTTTTTGGTTCAGTTTAATCTTTTTTGTTTTAAACTTCGACCACTTGGTTGAAATTTCATCATTGTACTTTGAAAATTCGACTATTTAGTTGTAAATGTAATTGTTTGGCTGATAATTAATTTTTTTGTTGAAAATTCATATATTTAATTTTAAATTTCATCTTGGTAGGTTGAAAATTCAGCTATTATGTTCAAAATTGCACTCTTTTGCTGAAAATTGTATGATTTTGTTGAAAATTCAACTATTTTGTTAAAAAGTCATCTTTTTTGGTCGAAAAATCGTCTTTTTGGATAGAAATTTTGTCCTTTTGGACTGAAAATTCATATTTTTTGATAGAAAAGTTCTTTGTTGAAAATTCCTCTTTCTCGGTTAAAATTAAACTGTCTTCCAACAAATTTGTCAAAAATGTAACTGTATTTGGTTGAAGTTTAATATTTTTTGTTTGAAAATTTATCTTTGTTGGTTTAATATTCAACTATTTGGTTGTAAAATGAACTTTTTTTAAAAATTCATCTTTTTGTGTTGAAAAGTCAACTGTTTTCTGAAACATTCGACTTCTCAGCTTGAAAACTCAACTCTTTCGTTGAAAATTCATCTACTTTCATAGAAAATTAATCTATTTTAGTTGAAAGTTCAACTATTTTGTTTAAAATGCAATATATTTCGACTCGAAATCTTAAGCGTTTTATATTGTATTTATAACCTGTACCTGTACATTAATTTTATTAAAAAGATTTTATTCCCCTATTATTCCCCTATTTTCTTGAAAAATCTACCCGTTTCCCCTGTTTTGAGAGAATTTTGGGCTGTGAAGTCTGAATGTCCCTAGCATAAAAATCTTAAAATTTAAAATCTACATGCCTGTGTATCCTAGAATGTACGGAGCTGGTTGGTAAAAATGAGAATCATTTTTCCAATCACTCCTGATGTCCTTTGTTTGAGGAATGGCTATGAATTCCGTCACACCATTTGGTCTGTAGGGCCCCGTCTTCAAAATTTTTTTCTCGAGTAGTTCCTGGCAAATTAAACAGCTTTTACTGACGTGGATCAGACAAAGCTTAGCGCACTTGATGGCATTTATTTATAATAATTGAGGGTCCGGATCAAATAACCGATTATGAAGTTATTCTGCAAATAATTCTGTAATTGGTAATTTTATCCGGGCCATCAGTTATGAGAGACGGGTTTTGTTGATTTTTTATTGAAAATCTTGGTTATTTTATATCATTTAATATTCTTCCTGTACCATTATTTATTAACATGTATCAACTGTGCCATCTGCGCCAAGCTTTGTCTAATCGATTTTGTAATTGCTTGACCCTATTTAAACTAAAGGTGATTTGAAATATTTTTTTTCTCAATTCTAAAGTTCATTTTAGATTATTTTCAGTAATTAAATTTTAAGCTTTATAAATTCAAATGAATTTTTATAGCGAAGTAACATTATAATTAATAATAATAATCTTCAAATTGATGCATTCACTTTGTTCTTATAAAATTCTGCTTCCACTTCAGGTTTTTCAAATTTCATAATTTTTAGTTTGCAAAATTGAACAACTCAAATTTTTTTTCAATTATATACCTTTAAAATATAAATCTTAAAAGTTGAATAAATTGCAAATCTATATTTTAAAACTTCAAGAATTTTTAATTGTAACTTTTTAAAATTGCAAAACTTTGAATTGTGAATCTTTCAAATTGAAGAGTGTTTAATTTTTGAAGTTTACAATTTAAAATTTTGCAAGTTTTAATTTAGAATTGAAAGCTTGACCTTTGATCTTTAAAATGATCAAAATTTAAGAAGGTTTATTTCTGGGTCTTTAAAATTAAAGAGTTTTTAATTTTTAATCCTTAAAATTAAAGAGTTATTAAGATTGTAAGTAGCACTTAAAAATTATCCAAGTTTTGAGTTTAAAAATTAAAAATTCTACATATAAATTTGACGATTTACATTCGAAATGTCCATAATTTGGAAGATTTAGAAGTAAAAGATTGACTTTTAATCATCAAAATCATCCAAATTTAAGAATTTTTATTTTTGGATCTTTAAAGTAGAGCGGTTTCAATTGTAACTGTTCAAAATTTTAGAACTTTAAATTATCTTTAGAATTGAAGAGTTTCTAATTTTGAAAATTTACAATTCAAAATTATGCATGTTTAAAGCGTTACAATTAAAAATTCTGTAACATTGATGCTATATGTTTCAAATTTCTTCAATTTGGAAGATGTAGAATTGCAATTTTGACTTCCAATCTTCAAAATCATCAAAATTTAAGATTTTTTATTTATACATCTTTAAAATTTAAGAGTTTTTAATTTTAAAAGTCAACAATTAAAAATTATTCGAGTTTTAAGTTTTCAAATTGAAAATTTTGTAAATTTGACGATTTATATTTGAAATTTCTTAAAGTTGGAAGATTTACAATTAAAAGCTTGACTTTTAATCTTCAAAATCGTCAAAATTTAAGAACGTTTATTTTTGGATCTTTAAAATAAAGGCTTCTAATTAAAAATTATCCAAGTTTTAAGTTTTACAATTAAAAATTCTTTAATTTTGATGAATAACATTCGAAATTTCTTAAATTTGGAAAATTTCGAACTTGAAACTTCACGTTTTCTTCAATTTGTACAACTTTGAATTGTAAATATTTAAAATTGCAGAGTTTTTAATCTTTAAAATTTCCAATTAAAAATTGTCCAAGTTTTAAATTTTACAATTGAAAATTCTGTAATTTTGATTGTTAACACTCGAAATGTCTTCAATTTGAAAGAATCCAAATTTAAAACTTGCCTTTTAATCTTCAAATTCATCAAAATTAAAGAATTTTTATCTATACATCTTTAAAATTGAATAGTTTTCAATAGTAAATCTTTTAAATTAAATGGTAAAAAACAGGAGAAACCTATTCCAAAAAGTTGTTTAAAAATTTATGAGTTTAAACTACAAACATTCAAACTTAAACAAGTTGGCGAATTTTAAATTTTAAACGTCTGCGTCTTCCAGAATGCCTTTTAAGTCAATCTTATCACGATTTGCGATATAAAATTCCAAATCAACTTAAATATTTATCTCTTTGCTTCTAATTCCTGTCGGGATAAAATATTATATTTAAATAAAAGTTACAGATTATTGAAAGCCGATTAAAATTAAAATTGAAATTATAATTAAATTGAAATAGAACTTTAAATTTAAGCACATATTTTATTTTAATAAATAATGTTAATTCGATTAAAAGAAATTATTTATTTAAAAAAATTGTATCGTTTATTAATGCACTTCACTTACTTTCATTATTTCTTCTGTACATGCTCCGAACCTTTTGCCTACTCGAAACTTAAGTGTTGGACAATGCCCGGTATATCTGCAAAAACAAAAACTATTTTCAATATGGAAAATAAAAATTAAAAATACTTTCAATATATATTTTGCCCTAAATTGACTATTTTTGGCTGCTAGTTTTGATCCACCGTGAATTTAATTGATGAAAAATTATTAAATTAAATTAAAAAAAGAATGAAAAATTAAATTGAAAAATTGGTTAATTTTCTGGATAATTTTGAAATTTTTTGGTATCTTTTTCAAGTTATCAATAATGTTTTTCAATTTTTGGATCGGATGGATTAAAAAATGTTTGTTTATAAAATAGAATACATTTTTTTTAAACATGAATTATTTACTCAGATTGATAACTTATTTGATGACATTCACATTTATTTAATAAAATAAAATAATTTCTTTATCAAGCCTACGGCCAAATTCTTTCGTCAAGCTTGAAGTATATATGAAAAAGTTATAAAATATAAAATTTTGAACACATTTCGTTTTTGAATTTGAAAATTGAAGAAAAGATTTACCTATAGGCAAAACGTTTTGGGATTTTTTTTTTTTGAGTAAAGCTTTTTGTGGTGAAAAACTATTTAAAAAAAGTAAAAACATTTTTTGAGCAAATTATAATGTTATAATAAAGTAACTCGGAAAATCGAACAATTTATCGTTATTATTTTTTTCAATAGAAAGAAAATTATCAGAGTTATAGCATTTGCAAAATTAAAAAAAAACAAAAAACTCATAACAACTTTTGAAATTTTCTTGAATAATCGAAAATTCAAATTTTGATCGCACAAAAAATAATGAAAAATCAAAAATCCACTTTTTGATAGAACGCGTAGTTTTTGTTTTATCCTTAAAAAACAGCATTAAAAATAAAATATTTCGGACAAACGACACAAGCTACGAAAAAAATAAATGGACAAAAGTTGTTCACCCAAGAAAGAGCTACAAATAACATTTTATTTATAAAAATTGTTCGCCTAATTTATCAATAAAAATGTTCTAGATCCACTTTACGCTAGAATGTGTATTTTTGGTTAAAACCGTAAAAAATAACATTGAAAATAAACAAATTAAATTTATGGAAAAACAACACAAGTTGCAATAAAATGTTTAATAATAAATTTTGTTATAGGATGCGCACTTTTTTTAAGTTATAAAAACAAGACAATGGAAATATGTTTGTTTCAATACCAATACATATTATGAATTGTAATAATATAAATTTATATATATATATATATATTATCGTATTTTCTGATTGAAATGTGATAGTTTGTCATTGTTTGGAGAAGTAATTTTTTTTAAACATCATGTAATTATTTAAACAATTACTTATTGTTTATTCTCAAAATTTCTAAAAATTAACCCAGAGATGTCCACTTTTTTCTCAAATTGGTATCCTATGCTACTTTTTGTTGAATAATTATATAATTTTGATACATATCTTTTAATGTACAATAAATTTCTATTTGTTTAAACAATTTTGATTTGCTTAAGCAGTTTTTTTTCGATAACTTAAAAAAAATAAAATAAAATACATATAATTATTTTTCTGACTGTATAGTGTACAGAAAGAATATATTAACCATATTTTAATTGTTGAAACAAATATAATTTGTTTAAACAATTATTTTTCCACAAATATTTTTTAAATCGTATTTTCTGAATTAAACATAATATTAACTGATTTCGAGGAGTAGTAAATTCGGTTAAAAACGTCACAATCACCTCCATTTTTAAAAAGTCTTCGAGCGGCAAATTTGAAACAAGTTCAACGCTGCATATGTGAATTACAGAAATAACTTGAAAACAGTCTTATAAATAATCGAATCAAGCTGAAACGAAAATCAGCGTCACGTTTTAATATTTATAACGAGCATGAAAATGTAAAAAAGCAATCTGTTGAAACTTGAATCATAATTTGCATTAGTGAATGTGCTTGTTTATAATATAATTATGATAAAGATTGTAAAAATATGAAGAAAGCAATAATAAATACACTTTTATCATTTAAATTTCATCATGACTTTCATGATTTATTTAATAATGCGCCAAAGAAGATGTAAACCATCCATACTCAATTTGAAGGAAATTTGAAAAAAAAAAAACAATAATTAATTGTATAAACAATAACATAAAGTTTTTAGCAGAATTTATTACTTCTGGCAATCATTCAATATTATGTTTAATTCAGAAAATACGATTTAAAAAATATTTTTGGAAAAATAATTGTTTAAACAAATTATATTTGTTTAAACAATTGCAAAATGGTTAATATATTCTTTCTGTACACTATACAGCCAGAAAATAATTATATGTATTTTATTTTATTTAATTTTTTCAAAGTTATCGAAAAAAACTGCTTAAGCAAATCAAAATTGTTTAAACAAATAGACATTTATTAGAAATTAAAAGAAATGTATCAAAATTATATCATTATTCAACAAAAAGTAGCATAGGATACCAATTTGAGAAAAAAGTGGACATCTCTGGGTCAATTTTTAGAAATTTTGAGAATAAACAATAAGTAATTGTTTAAATAATTACATAATGTTTTTTTAAAAAATTGCTACTCCAAACAATGACAAAGTATCACATTTCAATAAAAAAATACGATTATTTTTTACATTTTTTGGGAATAAATAATTGTTTAAATAAGTTACATTTGTTTAAACAATTACAAATTGTTTAAAAAGTTATGGAAAATATTCGAATTGTCCATTAGTAATTATTTGTATGAAAAAGATGACGGAAATTGCTAAAAAGTAACAATAATACGTAAAAATGTAGTTTTTTGATTTTTGGGTCATATTTGGGGCGCTGTGGGAGGGGTAAGGGTGGGTTGAAAATGAAAGTTATTAGTATGCTTTTATTTCATAGGTACTCCACTTCAATCCCTAAAAAGTTTGGGACGTTTCGATCAAACCCTGAAGTATGAGTTCAATTTTTCGAAAATCCAATATTTCCCCATGTTAATTAAATGGGATTTTGAAGTGCCCGGTGGCACGTGTTAAAATTCAAACTTCGAAAAAAAAAAAATAACGGATTTTTTTTCTCTGGAAATGGAAACTTTTGGTGGGGGGACTTGCCCTCTAGGGTGAAAAAAAATTTGCAATGCATTTTTGGACCACTCTAGTGTAGAGTCTTAGCTAGGTAAGCGTGGAGAAAGGGAAGTAGTGGAGGAAGAAGTTGGAAAGGGGGGAGCGAATGTTGAAGTGATGGGAAATGAGGGGTGCGGAAGGAGGGGAAATTAGGGTAGCGGAAGTGAGGGGAAATTATTATAAATGAGGGTGAGAGGGGAGGGCTAGGGAAGGGAAGTAGAGGAAGTGGAGTAGGGGTAGGGGAGTGTTACCTGGGGAAGCGAGGAGAAGGTGAAGTAATGGAGGAAGAAGTTGGTTAGGAGAGAGCGAATGACGTAGTGAGGAGAGGGAAAGTATGAGAGTTGGTGGTTTGAACAACCTAATTAACGTCTTAATAGGAGAGTCCAAAAATCGTCAAAAAAACGTTATTTTTTCGTACTTTTTTCCAAGAAGGGAAATTGAGGGGAACTCCTCACTCACATGGAGAGGGGAATTAACTGGAAATGAAGGGAGGGAAAGTGGGGAAATTAAGGGAGGGGAGTAGGGGAATTAGGAGGAAATTTTGGGAGAGGGTGTAGGAGACTTAAGGGAAGGGATTTAAGGGGAAATGAAGGGATGGCAAGTAGGGGATTTCTTGGGTAATGAAGGGAGGTGAAGTAGGGAACATGAGGGAAGCGGAACTATTGGCCGTGAGGGGTGTAGAGGAAGTGTGAGAAAATGTGGGGGGAAGTTATGGGAGGCGAAAGTAGATGAGAGAGAAGTTGGGAAAGGGAGAGGAAGTGAAGGTTGATGTGTTGGGAGGGGAAGTAGGGGTGGAGTGTGTATTTAGCTGAATGTAGGGGGAGTGGGGGAGGGAAAGTATGGTAAGGGGAAGTTTGAAGGACTTATTGACCTCTTAATAGGCTACAAAACCTTTTTTTGTAGCCGCAAGGTGCCTACTTTGACAAATTTATTTTTAGGACACATTTTTCTTTAGAAAGATACTTTTTTGGTACTTTTTTTAGTTTCATATAGCATTCAAAGCCTGTGATAAATGAACTTCATGCTTTATACAATCGCTAATGATTCCTGATAATCGGTTTGTCCTTGTTTTCACAAGATTTATTCACTTTTAATGTGATTTTCCAGTAAGGATCAACCCAGTCTAAAGTGTAGAAACTAGTTTAGAGTGTATAAGCAGTCATGAAGGCCTTATGGAGAAGAAGTTGTAGAGCTCCAAATGTGGGCTACCGGTGACCCACAAAGTGAACCTCTACTGTGTGACGGTCACGGTGCAGCAATCGACCATTGATTTCAAGTCACTCCCATTCTATCCTTTCATTCACTGACATTGATTGTCAACATGCTCATATTCGCCTAGACCTGTTTGTTTTTTACATTCTCATTCTAATGAGAAGGTATTGGTTTTATGCAAAATTTGACATAGTCGGTTTTCATCAAATGTCCACGTTTTGAGACCCCCTGAGCCAGAAAAAACGGTTTTTACCAAGGTGTCTGTCTGTCTGTAGTCTGTCTGTCTGTCTGTCTGTCTGTCTGTAGCCACGATAACTTTCGAAAAAATGATCAGAATTGATTGAGCTTTGGCACACTTTTTTATGGCCGAAAAATAGAGAACGAGTTCGTTAACCAGCTATTTTGGATGAAAATCCAAAAAGTGAGCACATTTTGAAAATTTTTGAGACCACTTTTTTTGAAGGTTTAAAAATTCTATGTATGGTTATTAGTAGTACGCAAAATGACGAACAAAATATTCTAATGACTTTTCGTGATAAAACAAAAATTACTGGAGTTATAGCATTTTCAAAATTCCAAAAAACAAACGAAAATGTACATTTTAAGCCGAAAAACGCACGATATGAAAAAAAGTCAAGAGGAGAAAAACGTTGCTTTTTGAACGCCCTATAATATTTTCATAACAACTTTTTGAATTTTTTGAAAAATAAAAAATTCAAATTTTGATCGCACAAAAATATAATCAAAAATTCCATTTTGCTGTGAAACTATGCAAGATACGAGAAAAGATCATTCCACCAAAATTGTGTACCCAAAAAAGATCTACAAATTTCTCATCATTCACTTTTTGATATGACGCGTAGTTTTTGTTTTATTCGTAAAAAACAGCATTGAAAATAGAAAAATCAAATGCACAGAACCGAGCGTGGAACGCAAGGTTCAAATGATTTTCAAATCAAATATCGAGCGCGAAGCGCGAGTTTCTGGATGAGAATGTGTTCCTTAAGGTCGATAGAACCTTGAGTAAATGAAGTTCCTTTTCAGTCTAAAATAAAAACAAATTTAACAATCACTTAATATGTAGAGGTTTTGATAATTTTATAATATTTGCAAACAAACTTTTTCTTTTCATCGAAGTCGAACACGAAGTTGAAAAATCTAGAGCAACCGAGCGTAAAGCGCGATGTAGATACGCCCGAGCGCGTAGCGCGAGGTGAATACATAATCGAGCGCGAAGCGCGAGATAAATATATGATCGAGCGCGAAGCGCGAGATCCAACAGTTGCGCGCCCTAGGCGCGCTCAAACTTGCGAGCGAAGCGAGCCGCGCGCGAAGCGCGCGATGAGAATGTGCCCGCGAAGCGGGCAGATTTTTTTTTGTTTTTTTTCTAGCACTTTCGTCCATCACATAAATTTTCCGCTGGCATTTTTTCAACATGAGAAAGTCATTTGAAGATCAGTTTCATAAAGGAGGTGAAATTTAGAAAATCTGACTATTCACTGCACCAATAATCAACTACTTATGGAGTGACCTTGAAAGTTTTTTTTTTATCTGCAGGTATCACATTCGTCTCTTTTTCCCCTTTCCTTCCCTTACATTTGAAAATCCCTTAAAGCACTTGAAAATCAAAATTTTTATCCAATTTTTCTCTTTCCCCCCTTTTTTACAAAGTTTTGATTTATTTTTTAAGAATCATAATCAGAAATTCAAGAAATTAGGAAACAAGGCGCTTCGAAAGAGACTCTTTTTCAGTCAATATCGTCCATACACAAAAGTTTGGCTGTTTCGTACAGAAAAGTAATTTGCGATTTATACATATGGATTATCATTTCTTTCAGCAGGTGAGTATATTATTCAAAAAAAATTTGATGTTGGTTCTTACGGAATTTTTTATATTTTTTATTTATGACAAGAAGATGATGTTAAAAGTAATTTTGTCTACAGTACAGTGATCTTACGCTAAAAAGGTACGTAGCCAAATTATTTTACATTATTATTTATTGAATTTTAATTCTTTTCGATGAGATGAATCTTTAAACACACAAATTAATTTTTAACAAAGTAGTTTAACTTTTATTCAAGTAGTAGAATATTCATTCAAAAAAGATGAATTCTCAACGAAATATGCAATAGTTGATATTTCAACCAAAAAATATTCCAATTTTTATTCAAAAATCTTTGAAAATTATGTTTTCTAATTGGAAACTTGCAAAAAGTTTAAAAATTGAAGCATTCTCAAATTAGGATCTTGAAACTATGTCATTAAAAATAACTATTTTTCTATTTGTGCATCACGATTTTAAAAATTCAATCATTTTAATCTAAAGTGAAAAATTATTAACTTGAAAATCATCGATTAGAATAATAATAAAATTAATTTAATTACAAATTTCTTCTAGATTAAAAAAAGATTATTTTATTTTATTCAACACTTATAAGATGTTGAACTTAATATCAATAAACTGTGACATTGATATGATCGAAAAAGTATGTATTCAAATTCAAGTTTAAAAAATTGTAACTTAATTTTGGATTTAATTTTTAATATTTTTTTAAAAATGTATCGATTACATTTAATTGGAATGACGATAAGTGCATTTTAGTAGTAAATGCTCGAAGTTTGAGGGTTGTAGGAGCCATCAGGGCAGTTTAGTGCGTGATTATAGTATGAAGCTCGCGTGGTGCATTTAGGGTGTAAAGGAGCTTCGTACCAGGATCGGTACCAGCTTTTATGATTCTTCAAGGCGTATATAGAAAAAAATTCTTTTAAAAATCATCCACTAAAATCTCACTTATATCCAAGGTGAAGATTTATCGATCCTTCCGAAGCATTGAAATATCTCAGCTATTCTAAGGCTTAGGAAAGTTTAATCAATGTAAGGGACCGTATACTTAAACTAAACGTAACAGCTCAAGGGAGTGGGGGGGGGGGGGGGGCGAGAGCTTTTGTTACAGGCAAAAAAAACCTGATGAGTGAAAAACGAACCTAGCCAACAATTTGAAAAAAAGTCAGGGAATTTTATTGGTCAGGGAAAAGTCAAGGATTTAAAAAAAAAGTCGGGACGACTGAAAAATCCCGAAAAATATAATTCCCGACACTGTAAAATTGACGAATAATAAATTTCCAAATAATAAAATTCATGAATTATAAAATTCCCGATTTGGAAAATTTCCGAATAATGAAATTCCCGAACAGTTTATAATATTACCGAATTTGAAAATTCCCGAATAATAAAATTGCGGACAGAAAATTGCCGTCTTATAAAATATACGAACTAGAAATTTCCCGAATTATAAAATTCCAGAATTTAAACGAATTTCACGAGATTTCAAAAAATTTCAAATGATTTCAGATGATGTAAAAGATATCGAAGGTTGCAAGAAATTTCTTTGGTATTTACAAAATTTCAAAGGATTTTAAAGAATTTTTTTTATTTGCCTCGAATTTTTAATTCCTTTTTTTTTTAATTTCAAGGCCTTATAATGCAGTCACGTTCAAACTCGAAGGTAGATTTTTCGTTAATTAAAGGCAAATAGTTGCTTTCTCCTGAAAATTATATTTTTAGTTAAAAAATTTTATTATTTGCTTACGAATTCTCCTAGTTTTGTTAATAAGTCATATTTTTTTGATGAAAATTCAACTGTTTTGCTGAAAGTTTAACTACTTTGTTGAAATTGATTTTTCTGTTAAAAATTAGTGTCTTTAACTGAAAATGTAACTGTTCCATTTTTGGTTGAAAATTGATTTTTTTTTTTAAATTGAAAGTTCAAATACTTGGGCAAAAGTTGAACCACTATATTGAAAAGAATGTTGTTGTTGTAGATTCATCATTTAAGTTGAAAATTCATCTCTTCGTTTGAAATTTTTTTTTATTAATTTTTTTAACTCGTTGCGGTGAAAAAAACTCATTTTTTCGGGTTGAAAATTCAACTGTTTTACAGAAAATTCGTCATTTGGCTTGAAAAAAGTCATCTCGGGTTGAAAATTTGACTATTATTTTGAAAATTTGTTCTTTCGTTTAAATTGAATTTTTTTACTAAAAATGTAATTCTTCCATTTTTCATTGAAAATTCGTCTTTTTTAGGTGAAGCTTCAACTCTTTGTTTGAATTCATATATTTTGATAAAAATTTGTCTCTTCTGGAAGAAAACTAATCTTCTTGGTTGAAAATTTTATTATTAATAATTCAACTCTTTCGTTGAAAATCTAACTATTTCGTTAAAAATTCGTTTCTTTTTTGGTTGAAATATCATCGACTATTACATTTTTCGTTAAGGTGAACTTGTTTGTTACAGTGCGAAATCATTATATTCTGAAGTAGATTTTTGTTCTTTATTTAAACTGGAAATTAGATTTTCAATTGTTATTCAAAGATGATTTTCAAAACCGATAAAATTTTAACTTCCAAATTCTTGAATGATTTGCTCGGAATTGGGTAATTTTTTCTGACCAAACTCATTTTCTTCCAATTAAGCAACACACGTTTTTCTTCAAGTTAGGGCCAACAACAATTTGAAAAAAAAGTCAGGGAATTTTATTGGTCAGGGAAAAGTCAAGGATTTAAAAAAAAAGTCGGGACGACTGAAAAATCCCGAAAAATATAATTCCCGCCACTGTAAAATTTCCGAATAATAAAATTCCCGAACAGTTTATAATATTACCAAATTTGAAAATTCCCGAATAATAAAATTCCCGACAGAAAATTGCCGTCTTATAAAATATCCGAACTAGAAATTTCCCGAATTATAAAATTCCAGAATTTAAACGAATTTCACGAGATTTCAAATGATTTCAGATGATTTAAAAGATATCGAAGGTTGCAAGAAATTTCTTTGGTATTGACAAAATTTCAAAGGACTCGAAGCTCGGTTTTTCGTTATTCAATGGCAAAAGATGAATCTATTTTTTGAATATTCATTTTCTACAAAAAACTACTCTAAATTTTTTTTCCACTTTTAGTTGTTATTTACCTTGTCTTTCTATTACCTAGTTTTTAGTTGCTTTCTCCTGAAAATTATATTTTTAGTTAAAAATTTAATTATTTCTTTGCGAATTCTCCTAGTTTTGTTAGTAAGTCATATTTTTTTGATGAAAATTCAACTGTTTTCTTGAAAGTTTAATTACTTTGTTGAAATTGCTTTTTCTGTTAAAAATTAGTGCTTTTAACTGAAAATCTAACTGTTCCATTTTTGGTTGAAAATTTTTTTTTTTTTTTAAATTGAAAGTTCAAATACTTGGGAAAAAGTTGAACCACTATATTGAAAAGAATTTTGTTGTTGTAGATTCATCATTAAAGTTGAAAATTCATCTCTTTGGTTGACATTTTTTTTTTTCATTAATTTTTTTAACTCGTTGCGTAAAAGTTCGAAACTCATTTTTTCGGGTTGAAAATTCAACTTTTTTACAGAAAATTCGTCATTTGGCTTGAAAAAAGTCATCTCTGGTTGAAAATTTGACTATTTTTTTTGAAAATTTGTTCTTTTGTCGTTTAAATGGAATGTTTTTACTCAAAATTTAATTCTTCCATTTTTTATTGAAAATTTGTCTTTTTTAGTTGAAGCTTCAACTCTTTGAGTTCATATATTTTGATAAGAATTTGTCTCTTCTGGAAGAAAACTAATCTTCTTGGTTGAAAATTTTATTATTAATAAGTCAACTCTTTCGTTGAAAATTTAACTATTTCGTTAAAGATTCGTTTCTTTTTTGGTTGAAATATCATCGACTATTACATTTTTCGTTAAAGTGAACTTATTTGTTACAGCACGAAATCATTATTTTCTGAAGTAGATTTTTATTCTTGGTTTAAATTGGAAATTAGATTTTTAATTGTTATTCAAAGATGATTTTCAAAACTCATAACATTTTAACTTCCAAATTCTTGAATGATTTATTCGGAATTGGGTAATTTTCTCTGACCAAACTCATTTTCTTCCAATTAAGCAACACACGTTTTTCTTCAAGTTAGGAGTGGGCTTTTGTTTTAACCTTTTTTTTTGGTTATCTATTTCTGTACTGCAACCCTTCAATTATTCTAGACTACATCTTTTACATTAAACAAATTTAGAAGACTAAAAATCTACACATTTTAATTGGTTATTACGACCAAAAGACGCCAAGGAATTTAAAATATTAAAAACTTTTTTTAATTTTTTCAGAAGCTCAAAAAAGCTTTTCTGTACTTATGTCTGTTCATAGAACTAAATAAACTATAAAAAATACATATTTAGAAAAAATCATGCAATGATCCTACTGTTTTTTTTTATAAGAGCCTTTTTCGTAAAATGGGGTTGTTGTATGAATTTTATATAATATATATTTTAAATACTGCATAAAATTTTAACAATTCTAGTATATTTAAACAATTTTGAATACTTCACTTCTGAGAAAAGAAATATTTGGAAAAATGTGTCGAAAATGCTGTTCAAACAACTCTGTGACCTTGAAACGTCACATCCTGAAAAACGCTGAACCAATCAGAATAAAATGTTATGCAGTGGCTCCACTGACCAACAAAGTATCCAGCTGACAGCTACATTTTACAAATTCCGGTTTTAGTGAAATTCTAAGCATTTTGAACACCTTTTTGGGCCCTTCTTCATACTTTTTAAACAATTTAAAAATAATAAACGTGAAAATAGGTTATGTTTACTTCAATAACTAGCGGCCATATTAATTCGCACATCAACTGCGCAAATCAGACTGATGTTTACTTCCGACGCTGGCCCAATCAGAATGCCCCATCTTCTCGCAAAAATGTAAAAAGTGTACTTTTTAAACATACAAAAAATTGAAACCTATTTAAAAAAAAAACTTAAGTAATTATATTCAATTTTTAGTGCTCTTTTAATTTCAGGAGAAAAAACATATATTTGAAAATATGCAACAACCTCATTATTCCTACTATTTCATCCTTTAATTAATCTTTTTACTGAAAGTTCTTATACATTTCTGTCAGTTATAGTGTAGAACTTTGCGAAACTTTTCCAATAAATCTTTGTACTACAAGGAAGTTAAATAAAGGCGAATGTGCACGAAACTGCGCTTGCACAAAGAAAGCTTTTTAGTTCATTGTCTTGTTCCACTTAAGGAATACTTTACACTCGTCAAATATGCATTATTAGATGGCGTGCGAACTAGATGCATAATTTTTTTTTATCGACCGGATTAATGCAGCATGAATTGTTTTATTGTAAGGATTCACGATCATGCTCTTACTATTAATATTAATATTTTTAGTTAATGATTATTATGATGATAATAGTGATGTTCAGAAAGCAAAGAAAGCCTAATTAAAAAACATGAGTATATCTACATTGCTTCCCCGGGTGATATATTTTCGAATATTTATTACATTTTTCAAAATTTGGTAAGTTTCTTCTTTTTGATAAGATTGACGAAAAGAATGAGTGAGATAGATACATATTATTTTACCCGAAAAATATATTAAAAAAGGGTTACATACGTGAGGATATTACTTTTTCTTCTTCTTGAGATGTTGCTAAGTTTGAGAAGGATTTTAAAAACCAGGGATGACAAAATAAATTTACTGGTACACTGGAACTTGGATTTAAGCAGTTCAGATTTAGTGCGTTCAGAGAATTGATGCCGCGGCAGGAACAGGAATCGTTTAGCGGCCCTGCCTGTTTACGTTCGGGCAGTCTGGATTCACGATCAAGACTACTGCAGGCCACGCCCAAAACCGTTCTTAATTCCAAGTTTCATGGTATGTCTCGCAAACTATTAACGCAGGAGAATTTAAAGTTTGAAATATTCCACCTACATACAAACCGCTATAAGAATTTACAGAAAATAAATAAAAGCTGTCATTTTTACTGCTCAAAATTAAAGATTTTTCAATTGCAAATCCTTAAAAGTGAATAAATTTCCATGTTAAATCTTTCGAATTAAACCATTTTCAAATTTAAATACTCAAAATTGAACTATTACAAGAAAAGCATTCAACATTGCATAATTTTTTATTGTACATATTAATTATTGAAGAGTCTTGAATTGTAAAAATTCAAAATTGAAGAATTTTTAGTCGACAATCTTCCAAATTGAACTTATCCAAAAAAAAGGTTCAAAATTATTTTGTAATACAATATATAATATATTATGTAAAATAATTAATATATATATATAATGTAAAAATTAAATAATCAATTAATTACATACATTAAAAATATAAATCTAGAAAATCGAATAAATTTCAATAGATATATTTTCGAAATGCATGAATTTTCAATTGTAACTCATCAAAATTGTGGAACATTAAATTGCAACTCTTTAAAATTGAAGACTTGAAGAGTTTTTAAATTTGAAAATTAAAAATTAAAAATGGTGCAAGTTTTAAGTTTTACCATAAAATATTCCGTAATTTTGATTATTTACATTTGAAAAATGTCTTCAATGCAGAAGATTTAGAATTCAAAACTCTTGACTCTGGACGAAGTTGAAGAAATTTTATTAATACATCTTTAAAATTAAATAAATTCCTGTTTTAAATCTTGGCAATTTAATAATTTTTAAATTTAATTCTTTGAAATGGAAATATTCCAAAAAAGCATTCCAAATTGCAACATTTTCTAGAGTCTTCAATTGTAAAGATTCCAAATTGAAGAATTTCTTTCGTAAGTTTTCAAAATTGAACTACTTTAAAAAAAATGTTCAAAATTACGTCATTTTAAACTATAAACATCCCGAATTAATGAATCTTCAATTGCAAATCTTAAACATTGAAGAATTTTAAATTGCAAATGATTAAAATTGAAGAATTTTCAACTGAAAATCTTAAAAATTGAACTATTTCAAAAAAAGGTTCAAAATTACATATATTTAAAACATAAATTTTGAAAATTGAATAATGATCAATTCTAAATATATTTTAGAAATTGAATAATTTTCAATTTTAAATATATTTTGGAAATTCAAGAATTTTCATTTATACATGTTAAGGATTTTAGATTTTTCAATTGTAACTCTTTAAAATTGAAGACTTCAAGAGTTTTTAGTTTTGAAAATAAAAATAAAAATGATCGAAGTTTCAAGTTTTAAAAATAAATATTTTGCAATTTTGATGATTTATGTGTGAAATTTCTTCAATTCAGAAGATTTAGAATTGAGAACTCTTGACGAAATTTAAGAATTTTTACACATACACCTTTAAAATTGAATAAATCTCTATTTTGAATCTTCACAATTGAATATTTTTGAATTTTAAATCTTTAAAATGGAACTATTCGAAAGAAGCATTCAAAATCGCAGCATTTTCTTGAGACTTCAATTGAAAATATGTAAGTCTTAAAAAATGAAGAATTTTAAATGGGTAATCGTTAAAATAGAAGAATTTTCAACTGAAAAGCTTCAAAAATAAACTATTCCAAAAAAAGGTTGAAAATTACATAGGCATCTTTCATAGGCTTAAAAACTGAATAATTTGCTATTCTACATTTTCAAAATTCAAGAATATTCAATATTGTCACTGTTCAAAATTTTAGAACTTTGAATTGTAAATCTTTAAAATGTAATACTTGAAGAGTTTTTAATTTTGAAAACTAAAAATGAAAATTATGCAAGTTTTAAGTTTTACAATTAAATATTCTGTAATTTTGATGATTTACATTTGAAATTTCTTCAATTTAGAAAATTTAGAATTGAAAACTCTCGACGAAATTGAAGAATTTTTACTTATACATCATTAAAATTAAATTAATTTCTCACCTAAAGCTGCACAATTGAATGTTTTTCAATGGTAAATCTTTGAAATGAAACTATCCGAAAAAAGCATTGAAAATTGCATCATTTTCTAGCCTCCAATTGCAAATATTCAAAATTTAAGAATTTTCTTTTGCAAGTTTTCAAAATTGAACTACATGTTTTGAAAAAACGTTCAAAATTACATCATGTTTAACTACAAACATTCCAAACCAACTGAAATTGAATTGAAAATTTTTGTAATTTGAATGATTACCATACGAAATTTCTTCTACACTCATCCTTCGAGCGAGGGCCACTCTCCGGGGTAGACGGCCTACCTTCGAAAGCAATTAAAATGCGACGAGCGAGCACTATTACGTCACCACTCAGGACCGTATATATGTAGACTCTAAACGCGGCACCTTAGTACATATTTCCATAATCTACTGCATACGCAGTACGGCACTGACTTCGAGGTCACTTCGAGCGCCGGCACTTCAGTTTAGGCTGTCAAGGGACGCACGGGGGGGACGCAGAATCAGCCGAGCGTGAAAACGGCCCTCGTTCGAAAGGCCCTCGTTCGAAGGATGAGTGTATTTGGAAGATTTAGAATTGAAAACTCTTGACAAAATTTAAGAATTTTTATTTATCCATGTTTGGAATTTAGAAATTCAGTTACTATATTTTTACTGAGCGGCCCCAAAAACTTTATAATACTCATTTTTATGGAAATCGGATCACTAATGCAGATTCTGAAAAATGATTCTGAAAAAAAATGAAAAATGATTTTTTCAAAAAATTGTTTTGAAAAACATGAAAGAAATATTTTTATGCTTAAATACTTTTGAAATTGTTTATTCTAACACCAATAAATAGATGGGATAAAAAAAACAAATTTTTCAAATTACTTTTACAAAGAAAATGGTTCCTATTAGAAGTGACCTTACTATACAGATTAGAGAATCACCCACACAGGTGATGGAATTCGCTATGCTCTCACCTAAAACTTAAATCTGTAAATTTTTACATCTTTAGGAAGAAAGCGAATGAAATAAAGCTAAGATGTTTACGCTTAACCGATCATATAGCGTTACAAAAAAAATTCTCCCGTTAGGCTAAAGTATTTTAGAGTGTCTGTGTTTGTCCTCATTGACAACATTATTTCCAATTTCAAGTAGTTTGGTTACATAGAGCGTGGAATTAGTTCCTTTTTTCATTTATAGATAAAAAGTTCTATGAAAAAAAATAGAATGAAAAATAAAAAATAGAATGTAAAATATAATTTAAACTTTTTCGCTATGTTGGCTAAAATAACATCCAGCATTTCAAAAATCTAAATTTAAAAACATTTCAAGATTTTGAAAATTTCTAGGGATTTCAAAAATTTTCAAACTAATCAAAGAGATTTATAAAAATTTCACAAGATTTTAACAGATTACGAAGGGTTTTAAAGGATTTAAACTGATATCAGGGATTTGAAAGGATCTTATAGGATTTCAAACTTTTAGAATATTATAAAAGATTCCAAAGGATTTTGAGAGATTTCAATCGTTTCAACTGATTTCAGAGGATTTCAAAATTTTCAACATCTTTGAAAAAATTTAAAGAGATACTACAAATTTCAAGATAATTTGCGGGATTTCAAGGTATTTCCAGTTTAGGGAAATTAAAAAAATTTCTAGAAAACTTTAGAGAGTAAATGGAATGAAATTTTAAAAGACATAGGATTTCAAAGACTCAAGTATTTTGAGAAGCATTTTAAATTATATTAAATATTTGAAGATGTTGTACGGAATATTAAAAAATGTCTAGGAAATTCATGAGATTTCAAAAAATTTCAAATGAGTTCAAAAGATTTTGAAGATTCCCACGATTTTTTACGGTATTTACAAATTTTCAAGGGATTTCAAAGAATTTTACAATATATTACTCTATTAGATTATAATAAGGAATTTCTATAGATTTCACGGGATTTATAAAAATTGAAAAGTTTTCCAAGAATTTCATAAGATTTCAACAGAGGAGCTTTATCAAATTTTATGAGATTTTACGGGATTTTAGAGGATTTAAAAGATTTCATCATTTTATAAGGAATTTTGAAAAATATTACAGATTTCAAGATGTTTTACTAGATTTTACTCGATTTTTGCTTGATTAGTAGGCATTTCATAATATCCCAGGGATTTCAAAGGATTTGAAAGTGTTTACGATATTTAAAAAGATTCCAAGGAATTTAATAAGACTTAAGAGATTTTAAAACTTCCAAAGTATTTCAAAGAATATAGTGTATTTTGAAATATCCCGAGGAATTTCATGAGATTTAATGTTTTTTTGGAATTTTGAAAGATATTAAAGATTTCAAGATGTTTTACGGGATTTTACTCGATTTTTGTGGGATGAGTAGGGATTTCACGAGATTTAAGGGATTTTATACACCGCAGGCATGATTCGCGCGTATTACGTGCCTGTTTTCAGGAACTTAAGTAGCCCTTTATGGCTCAGTGGTGGGAGCAGTACAATAATGGCCTCATTATTGTACTGTACAATAATGGGGCCATTATTGTACTGCTCCCACCACTATCCACTATCCATTATTGTCCACGTATCATTGGAGCATTGAAGCAATACTTATCGTACATGATAAACCGACAGATAAAGGGAGAGGTACAGAGGTGGTCGGGGGTGTGTGGGGGGGGGTAAAATTTTGAATTTTTTTCAAAATTTGAGAATTTTTTGAAAATTTTTGAAAATTAAAGAATTTGTAACAATTTTTGAAAATTTAAGAAATTTTTTGAAAATTATAGAATTTTTTACAATTTTTGAAAATTTTGGAAATTTTTGAAAATTATAGATATTTTCAAAAATTATTCAAGTCCCCCCAAAAATTTCAAATTTCCAAAAATATCCAAAATTTTCATATTTTTCAAACATTTTCAGACGAGCAAATATCAACCGGCTCAGTAAAAATCTTGTTAACCGGCGCTAAAAGTGAATTGTACCGATTCGACTCGCCACGTCAGACCTCCCCTGTGATACATGGTAATCGGGGGCACGAAACTTGCAAATCATGCCCTTGGTGTATAAAGTATAATGTGCACCATGGAACTACGTCGGTCATTATGCCTTGTGTGTTTTCAATACTCGTCTCCGCCTCGCGCTCGTCTACGACTTGTATTGCAAACTCACACGCGGCGTATAATGACCGACTTAAGTTTCTTGGCGCACAATGTACTATTATCCATTTCAAGTAATTTTATTCGCGCTCGTCTACGACTTGTATTGCAAACTCACACGCGGCGTATAATGACCGACTTAAGTTCCTTGGCGCACAATGTCCATTTCAAGTAATTTTAAAGGATTTTAAAGAGTTTAGGGTATTTTAAAAAGTTCCAACGAATTTAACAAAATATCCAAATTTATAATGGTTTTGAAAGAATTTCTTAGGATTTTAGAAAATTTCAAAGGATTTTGAAAGATATAGAGTATAAGTATATCAATACTGTTTAAAAGATTTCAAGGAATCCTAACTAAATTTTATAGAAATTTAGGGAATAAATAAATTGAAATAAAATGTCATGGAACTTCTAGGGATTTCTATAGATTTAAGATATTTCACGGGATTGCACCATTTTTTTTAGTTTTTTTAGTTTTTTTTAGTTCATCTCAACAGATTTAAGGACTTCTTAAAAGATGTCAATGGATTTCAAAGCCTTTCAAGTGTTTTAAATGATTCGAAAAGATTTCACTAGATTTCATGGAAAATGTATATTGTATACCAGATAAAAATTCTCAAATGAGTCCAAGGTTTGAACATGAAAATAGATCTTTTTTATATTATGCAATATTAGACTGTAATGAGTGAGGATCAAATATTGACTCCTTTCAAAAATGTGAACAGAACCTTGTCTTAAACTTTATTCTTTGTTTAAAATTTATTTATTCTTGAAACTTTACATGAAATGTCTACTTGTTTACATTTAACTTTTTTCAGTATGATAAATTTGCCTATCCTAATTCTATGTTTGGATAATTTCTTGAATAATTTTTAAATTCAGGTGCATTCATGTGTGTCACGAAAATAAATTATGAATTTATTCTTATATTACGAATCTCTTTTACGATTCATTATAAAACCGCTCGGGGGGAATCCTTGGGATTTAGGCCACTGGTCATAATGCCTTCATTGCAGTATTTGGAAGTACATGTTAGTGCAATTCATACCTACATGACATTTGCATTTGCCTGAGACCAAATTTAACAGAAAAAAATGTTTATATGCGAAACTTTGCAAATTCAAGAATTTATTTTATAAGACTCATCTGCTCTTTATCTATATCTAGTGATCAATTTCTCATGGATTCAAAATTAAAGAGATTTGTTAAATATTCACCGGTAAATATTTAAAAAAAAATTTACTCAGTGAGTCATAGAGTTTTGCTTAATTTGCATTTTACTCAGGGCTGCAACAGTCACTTTAGTCACTTTTTTTCACAAATAATTTTTCCGTCACTTTTTAAAAATAAAGGTACTATAGTCACTTTTTAAAATAAAAAGATCACTATAGTCACTTCTTCTGAATCACTCCATCTGAATTCTTCTGAGTCACACGTTTTGAATTTTATTGACTTTTTTTCAGTTTCTTTGAATTATTTTTGATTTACTTTGAATTCTTATGGATTTTATCAAAATCTGATTTACTAATTCTGTTTACTCTCACTTATCTGAATTCAATGGAATTTTTTTGGGTGAAAACATTTTTGTTCTATTCACTTGAATTATTTTTAATTTATGTTGATTTCGTATGAATTTCATCGAATTCTCTTGAATTTCCTTGAATTCTTCTAAATTCAATCAAATTTTACTCTATTCAATGGATTTATTTTATTTTTTTTAATTCGCCCTAAAGTCTTTTAAACCCACCTTGAATTCGTAGGCATTTCAATTCTTTTGAAATCCCTTGCATTTTTCTTAATTATGCATTCCAAATTTAAGAATGAATTCGATTAATTTTTAAAATATTTTTTTTTCATTTCACTTAATTTTTTTTTAATTTACCCTGAATCTTTAGGAATTTCGTCGAATTTTTCTCATTTCCATTAGAATTCTCTAAATTCACTCGAGTTTTATTTAATTAATTTGTTTTTTAATTATTTTTTTTTCAATTCACCTAATTTCTTTTGAATTCGCCCTCAGTTCTGCCCACTCCCATTTTACTCCATTCGATGGAAATTTCTTGATATTTAAAAATTTTTTTCAATTATATTCTTTCAACTTATTATGAATTTCACTGAAGTCTCTTTAATTCCTCTGAATTCTTCTAAGTTCAGTCCAATTTTACTGAAATCAGTGGAATATTCTGAATTTTTTTTCAACTGGGATTCTTATAAATTTCATAGAATTCTTTTATATACAAAATAACGTTAGTCACATATCATTAACGCTCACTTTTTTCAATTAAATCAGGCTGTGGCAGCCCTGATTTTATTTGCTGAAAAAAAAATAATGTAAAGTATACAAGTCAAAAAGCTGAAAAGGCAAATTTGACCAAAAAAAAGCAACAAATTGAAACAAAATACTTACTGTTTTTTATCTTTGAATTTTGAATAACTTTTGCATAATATAATCGTTCAATTTCCGAAATATTACGATTTTTTAATTTATTTAATTTGGTTTATTCTTGTTTTCTTTTAACAGATTAGAATATTACATATCAAATGTTAATACTTAAAACGTCACACTTGAAATTGTTAAACTTTTTCGAGGGTATTTTAAGTTTGACTAAAAATTTGTTTTATTTAACTAATTGATAATTGAAAAACTTACTGAAATTTTAGTAAAAATAATTTCACTGATTTTTCGGTCAAGTATAGCATAACTCAAATGAAATATTGATTAATTTAAATACCGTAAAATGCGAAGAAAATTAAAAAAATGTTCAATGAAAATTATTTAATGTATAATTGTGTGATTCAATCATTGCCATTTTGCTTTTTAATTGGTAATTTTTAGCTAATTCAGATTTAAAGAGTGGTGTTAATAATGTAATGTAATATTGGTTGTAAAAAAATGATTGCATATAATAATATGTTTTAAAGCGAATATTGTTTGTTTGATGTTTAAAGTCACGACTATAATCATAATAAATAAAAAAAATTACTGCCTTTTTCCTTTTCCATTAGTGATTTTTAGCTAATTCAGATTTAAAAAGTATTGTTATAATAATGGTTGTAAAAAATGATTGCATCTAATAATGTTTTTTAAAGCGAATATTGCTTCCTCAATATTTGAAGTCATGATTCTAATTATAATAAAAAAAATGTTTAATGAAAATCAGTGAAGTTATAACTGTATGATTCCGTGACTGCATTTTTGCTTTTCCATTAGTAATTTTTAAGTAATTTAGATTTAAAGAGATTTATAATAATTGTTGTAAAAATGATTTCATATCATAATATTTTAAAAAAAGAATAGTTTGCTCAATATTTGAAGTCAGGATTATAGTCATAATAAATGAAAAAAATGTTGATGAAAATTAGTTAATTTATAACTGTATGATTCCGTGATTTTTAACTAATTTATATTTGAAGAGTAGTGTTATAATGATGGTTGTACAAAATGATTGCATGTAACAATACATTTTAAAGTGAATATTATTTGCTCAATATTTCAAGTCATGTTTGTAATCATAAGAAATGAAAAAAAAAACCTTAAATGAAAATTAGTTAAGTTATAACTGTATATATGATTCCGTGGCTGCCTTTTTCATTTTCTATCAGTGATTTTTAATTAATTTAGATTTAAAAAGAAGTGTTATAATAACGGATGATAAAAATAATTGCATATAATAATACTTTTTAAATCGAATATCTTTTGCTTAATATTTCAAATTATGATTCTAATCATAATAAATGAAAAAAAAAATCTTGAATGAAAATTATTTGAGTTAAAACTGTGTGATTCCGTGAACACCTTCTTCCTTTATCATTAATAAACACTTAACTAATTCAGATTTAAAGAGTAGTGTTACGATGGTTGTAAAAAATGATTGCATATAATAATATTTCTTCAAGCGAATATTTTTTACTCAATATTTTAACTCATGATTGTAATCATAATAAATTAATTTGTGTAAGATTGTGAATGTCGAATGTGCATAACAAAGTTAAGAAATGTGTTAACTACATTTTGAAGGTTTTTTCGCACATCTGTCAGAGTATGACATTCACACTTAGATATTATATTATGCAACATCGGTAACTGCGAACAAAAGCATCAAGAGTCTTGGTGATAATCGAGTTATGAATTGAATTATGTTAAGCCTGACATTTCTCAGACATCGGATTATCGTCATCCAACAAATGTGATTTTGTATATGATGTCAATTATGATTATTTATAAAAATTCAATGTTGTTTTTTTATTATATAATTATATATTTATTCTATGATTCTCAATTTAATCATTATTATAGGTATGTATTTAAAAAATTGTTCAAACTACGTATATTATTTTTTCTAGACAAAAAAAACGTCTTAGAACTTGTTATCTTCGATGTTAGCATGATGTCATTATTTTTCATTGCATATTTTAAGCAAATTACCATTTTTGCGATAGAATAGAAGATAATCTTTTACGTGGAAAATTTTGCAGCACCATTAAACTTGAAAATCTACGTACAATATTATGAGAAAAAAAATCTTCTAATTCTTCATTCACCTTTTTTTTATATTATTAATTAGTGTTTCTTTATCGTATTGAAAATAATGTATTTGTATCAATGAGTAGAAAATTATATAATTAACATCAATAGCTGAAAGGATATGTGGATTATGTACGATTATATATGCAATCGTAATAATTATAACAATTTTTTATTTCAAGATATATATTAATTCATATTTATGATTGAGGGCTTTTATAAGTAGTATAAGTAAACGAGTGCGTGTTACATATGTATAGTTATATTTTTCACAATATAACATTTTTTTTATGAAATGAAAAATGATTGTATTATAATACAAGAACTGAATATTTCTTCATATTCTGGGACTCAATTTTATTCGAATTGCTTATTTATTTTATTCATTGAAATTCCGATTAATTGCACAACAAATAATGGATCACTTTTATTACAGACTACTGATTTCAAATACAAATTTGATTAAAATCCACTTCATTTTTGTCTTAAAACTATTATTTTCAAGTCTCTTTAAGATTATTTCGTATACATTATTCGATTCCCAACATAAACAATTCCAGAGAAATGCTCATCTGCAGTAACTTCAATAAAATATTTTCATACAAGTGCACATTATAACTTTATCAAGCTGCAAATAATAAAATATTATTGCCCCGATAGAAGAATCATTAAAGTTTTAAACTTTACCCCGGTAAATGAGATGCATATCCTTGCCGGAAGAACTGCTTCCGTTGTTCCTCGGAAACTGGATCGAAGCCCATAATTTAGATTCTACAAACACTAAATTTATCACAGAAAGTCACAGCTTTAAAACATTATTTATCCTCGCTTATAATGTTTAAATGTAACACAATTAAAAACAGAATAGTCTTTTCGAATTGACACAAAAAAAACTCAACAAAAAAGATTGTTCTCTATAACTTCACTCCATTGCACGCTCACGTATCGAATTTTTGTCACATTGTCACTGATATTGTTTGTATCGTCTTTTTTGTTTTATAATTCATAATGAAGACGAAAATTAAGAAAAAAAGTTGAATTTGTAATTTTTATTCTGAGTGAATTAGAAGTCACGAGATGCAACATTCGATGTTTACTCCTGCAAAGAACTAGCGTTCCACGCGGTTGAAGCGCTAGTGAAACAGAAATGTATACAGTCCGGCGTAAAAAGCGCCCCTCCAGTGCAGCTATGCCGCGCCTTCCTGAGGCCACTTTGCATTCATTTTGTGCCGGATGATAGGTTCATAATAGATCTTTTCCTCTTTTTAAAACTTTGCCATTGATTGGAACGTTACTAGTGAAAAGTAACGCATGGCGTTACTTTTTTAAAATAAATTTTTCATACTTTATTTTAAATTCCCGAAAGCTTCAGATAGTTTTTTTTATTTGAAAGTTTTTTCAAACTTAACAATTATATTTTCATAGATATGACTTAATGAAGAATTTTAAATTAATAATCTGTAAACTGTTTTTATTTTACACAAGTATTATTTCTAAACAAAAAAATTTGCATAGAATCTCTTTTTCTATCAATAAAACCAGTTTTTAGGGTTTCGTAACCCCGGGTAGAAACCCTTATAGTTACAGTAAGGTGTGCGTCAGTTCATCATACTTTTTGCTAAGGAGGGGAAATTGTGGGAATGGAAGTACGGCAAGTGAGGGGAAATGATGTGTGGGAAAGTAGTGGAAGTGAGGGGAAGTGAATGGTGGAGAAGTAAAGAAAGTGAGGGAAATTGCGGGGAAGGAAAGTAGGAGAAATGAGGGTGGAGTAGGGGAAGCGAAGGAAAATGAGGAGAGGGGAAGTAGGTGAAATTAAGTGTGAGCAAATAAGGGACGTGAGGGGAAATAAGGAGAGAGGAAGTAGAGAAAATAGGGGAAATGATGAAAAATATGGCAAAATAGGGAAAATGGAGGAAATTAGGGGAAGTCAGTGGAGGGGTAACGGGGGAAATGAGGGTCAGTACGAGAAGTAAGAGGAAATAAGAGGAAGTAAGGGCAGTAGGGGGAAATTATGGAAAATAAAGGAGAGTATGGGAAGCGATTGTAAATGAGGGAAGGGGTAGTAGAGGAAACTAGAAAACATGAAGGGAGGGAAATTAGGTGCAATGAGGGGAAATGAGGGAAGAGAAATGAGGAAAAATGAGGGAAGCAGGGGAAGTGAGGGAAGTGAGGGAAGGGAAAGTAGGGGAAATGAGGAGAGGGTAATGATGTGAAATGATGCAAAATGAGGGGAAATGAGGGAGGAGGAAGTATGGGAAATCTGCGACATGGGATAAATAGGGAAAGTGAGGGGAAATGAGGGGGGAGGATTTATTGGATATGAGGGGAGAGTATTTATATGAAATTAGGCGAGGAGAAAGAGGGAAAATAAAGAAAATGATCAGAAATGTGGAGAAATAGAGGATAAATGGGGAAATAGGGGAAGTGAGGGGAAATTAAGGGAAATTGGGTACTAGAGGAAGTAGGGGGAAGTGAAGTAAGAATTAGGGAAAATTAGGGAAAATGAGGGGGGAGCGTGGGAAGCATAGGGGAGGGGAAGTAGGGGAAATAAGGCGTGGAGAAGTTGGCGATATGTGGGTAGAGAAGTAGGGTCAGTGAGGGGAGATTAGGTTGGAGGACTAGAGGATGTGAGGGGTAATAGGGGAAATTATTAGAAATGATGGTAAGTAGTGGAGAGGAAATAAGGGCTGGGAAAGGGTAGTAGGGAAAGAGGAGTGTTAGCTGGGGAAGTAGCGGTGTAAGACGTTGGAGAATTAGGGTATGTAGGGGAGTAGGGGAGTAGGGGAGGGAAAGTATGGGAGGGGGAGGTTTGAAAGACATAATTAACGTCTTAATAGGTTAAAAGACTAATTTTTTTTAATTTTCATATCTCAAACGAAATATTTTAACAATAAGAATGGATACTGCTATGCCAAACAATAATCGAAGTAGTGCGTATGGCGTAAATTAAATTTTTAATAATTTTTTTATTGTTCTGCTTTATGAATTTAAGATTTTCAGAATTTTTTCTTCGAATTTTGAAAATATGAAAAGAATATTTTCTGGAAAGCCCTCTCTCTTTTGGGCTAAGCCTGAAGACTTAACTTTAAGCCAGGAGAATTTTGTTTTTTCTTAAATATAATTTTCAAAAATGAATGTAAGAGACATTTTATTTAGAATCTAAAACTCACAAGATATATTTCTTATCGAAGGCCAAATTAAACAAAACTGGTAAAAAATATAATTAGGTTTCCTTGTGCAAATTGACTTCTTATATTTTCAAACAAATCGTAGCCACTTTGTTAACTCTTAACATTTTAAAAATTTTCTGACGAATTTCGAAAGATGACGGTAAAACTCATCAGAATCCGAAAAGGATGTTCGAATATCTGAATTAAGTAAAAAACGGTGAAATTTAAAAGAAAAAATGTGTCTGCGAGCATTGATTTCTATAGATTTGCAAGTACTATTTAAGCTTTTTAAACACATTTTTTAAATTTTAATAAGAAAAGTAAACAAAATATTGGATTGAGACGTATGCAAATAATGAACATTTTTAACACAGTTAATTTTTTTCAGTTTTTGTATGTTTTTTTAATTCTTTCTATTTAAAAAATCTCATAGTAAAAACTGTCTATCCTAAAAGGAAGCAGAAGAAACAAATTTGAATCTTTGCAAACTTGAAAGAAGAAATTTTAAAAAATGATACAAGGGAACTACCATTCTTTTGAATCATTCTGATCCTTCATGATTTACATAGAAAGAAACAATGTCAGGGTTGCTACGGGTGAGGGAATTCCAGAAAGTCAAGCAATGTCAGGGACCTTAAAACTGGTCAGGAAATGTCAGGGAAAACCTAACAGAGTCAGGCAATTTTCGATAAACTGAAGTTGAAGTTAATTTAATTATTTTCTTTAAAATTCAACAATTTTGTTCAAAACTTATTCTTTTTGGTTGAAAATTCAACTGTTTTGTTGATAATTTGTCTTTTTCGGTTAAAAATTCTTATCTTTTGGTAGAAATTGCATTTTTTTGGTGAAAAATCACGACTGTTTTGTTGAAAATTAAACTGTTTTGGTTACGGCTTCAACTATTTTGTTGAAAATTCGCCTTTTTGGTTTTGAAAATTCAACTACTTATTTGAAAGTGGACCTACTTTGTTAAATTTATTTTTTTGGTTGATGATTCATCATTTTTGTGGAAAACACTTTTTGTTTGTTCAAAATTTAAATATTCTGTTGAAAATAATTTTTTTCTGTTTTTTTTTTCTAAATTAACTGAGAATTCAACTATTCCATGCTTGGATAAAAATATATATTTTTCATTTGACAATTCAACAATTCTGTTGAAAATTCGTCTTTTGTTTTAGATTAATCTTCTTAGTGGCAAATTCATCCTTTTGGTTGAAAATTAATTTCCTTTGTTGAAAATTTAACTATTAGGTTAAACATTAATTAAGAATTGAAATATTTGGTTGGAAGTTCATGTGTTTTGTTAAAAATTAATCTTGTTTGGTGAAAAATTAATTTTCTTGGTTGAAAATTTATCTTTTTGTTACAAAAATAATTTCATTGGTTAAGAATTGTTTTTTTTTTAAATTGAAAATTAATTTTTTTAACTGAAAATGTAAGTATTCCATTTTTTGTCGAAAATTGATCTGTTTGATAGAAATTTAATCTTCTTGGTGGAAAATTGATTTGTTTGGTTGAAAATTTGACTATGTTGATGAACATTTTTTTTGGTTCAAAATTTATTTTTTGAATTGAAAATTGAATTATTCTATTCTTGGTTGAAAATTTATGTTCTTTAGTTCAAAGTTAATTTATTTTGTTGAAAATTTGGTACTATTAAAAATCACTCCTGACTTTGAAACGCGATTACTCGTTCAAAAAAGAAAAAAGAAACTTTTTTTAGAAACCGTTGGAAAGCTTATCAAATTCAGACTCGTGGGACCCCTAAGAGATATTATTTTGACCATTTGAAGAGAGTAAACCACTGAGAAATTTTAAAAAGAAATGCAAAAATTTCTCGAATATTGTACCTTGACTTCAACCCGTGGGATGACCTAGGAAAGTTGTAGAAAAGATTCGGAATTTAAAGCACAAGGTTTTTAAAGTCTCATCATTAATTCAAGCTAAAAAAATTTTTATCTTGACGGGTTCCCGAGATATACCTAAAAATGTCCAAGCGTATCTGTTATCAGTTTGAGTGATTGCCGGGAACTTCTCAGATTTTGTAACTCAACTTCGACTCGTGCCATGTCTTAGATAATTTATGAAAAAAAATCTGAAATTTACAGGAGGTAATCTAAAAAATATTGTCTTTAATTTAAGCCAAGAAAACTTAAAAAATCTTTACGGGTTCCCAAGATATGACTAAAAATATCCAAGCATGTCTGCGTTGAACCTCGCTGACTAAAAGCTCTACGCAGATACGCTTGGACATTTTTAGTCATATCTCCGGAACCCGCAAAATTTTTTTGATGTTTATTTGCTTGGAGTGAAAATAATACTTCAAAGATACGCTTGGACATTTTTAGTCATATCTCCGGAACCCGTCAACATTTTTTGAATTTTATTGGCTTGGAGTGAAGATAAGACTTCAAAGATACGCTTGGACATTTTTAGTCATTTCTCCGGAACCCGTCAACATTTTTTGAATTTTATTGGCTTGGAGTGAAGATAAGACTTCAAAGACCATGTGGTACAAATTTAAGATTTTTTCTACAACTTTCCTAGGTCATGCCACGAGTTGAAGTCAAGGTACAACATTTGAAAAATTCTTACTGTAGTACAATTTAGTTTCGTGCGGTATATGTCATGTTGGTCGCCAGTAACAGAATGTTTGAGAAATCGATACAGAGGTTGAATGCACTTCTTTTTTCCTCGGGGTACATGTTATGTTCATATCGATTCGGGACGCGGCTTTGCAGGACATTATTACATTTCCTTTCATACTTTCTTACTTCCTGCCATTCGGGATCGTTACTTCCGGTCTTCAAACGATAATCCAATGTCTATGGGCGTATCACATCGATTTTTGTCTCTTCTTTTTTATACTGGGTAACTTCGATTTCATAAATAACTTGAATATTATAGATAATTCGATTAATCCCTTTTTTATATTAAATGCACATAACTATTGGACTTGGAAATTTTCATGTTTTTTGTATATTATTTTTTTTTCGTTATAATCTCATTTTATAATTATACATAATAATATGGTATGTAACATTACCATATAAATTTTAATCAGCCCAAAGTGACTTTCCAAATATGTCAATTTGACTCACTGATGAAATGCGCCATTTTAAATGATCCAATCTATTTAATTTTCAACTTAAAAGGTCAATTTTCAAACAAAAATGGAATAGATAAATTTTTAATTAACAAAATTAATTTTCAACAAGATAAAAACGAATACAAAAAATAGTTCAATTTTCAACCAAACAGATGAATTTTCACCTAAAATGGTGAATTCTGAACCAAATGAATGAATTTTCAACAAAAAAGATTAATTTTCTACCGAAAAAAGACGAATTTTCAACTGAACAAGATTCATTTTCAATAAAAAAATCAAATTTTCAACGACATAGATAAATTTTAAACCAAACAGAGGAATTTTTAACTAAAATGAAGAATTATTAACCAAAGGATTAACTTTTAACAACGCAGTTCAACGTTCAACCAGGCTGTTGAATTAAAAATTTTAAAAATTAATTTTCAACCATGAAGATTTATTTTCTACCAATTACGACGAATTTTCAATAACAGAAATCAGGCAATTTTTACCTGAATTTTCAATTAAAAAATATCAATTTTCAACCTAAAATGGAACACTTGAATTTTCAATTAATAAAATTAATTTTGAACCAAAAAAGGAAAAAATTTTCATCAAAATAGTTAAATTTTCCACTACAGAGATGATTTTTACATTCTCATCCAGAGAAGGTATTAGATTTTTTTTCTAAAATGATGAATCTTTTTCCGAAAAAAAAATTTTAACACAGTAGTTCAACATTCAACCAAGTAGTAGAATGAAAAATGAAAATGTAATAGTTGATATTTTATTCAAAAAGAATTTTTATTTCAAATAAAAAACAGTTGACATTTAAAAAAAATTTATTTTCATTTTTGAATAGAAGCAGTAAAATTCCGTAAAAAGGACAAATTTTCAACAAAATAAAAAAAACTTTTTAACAGAAAAAGATCGATTTTCAACCAAATTTGAAACAGTTCAATTTTCAATTAACAAAATTAATTTTCGAACAAAAAAAAAAACAAATTTTCAACAAAATAGTTAAATTTCCAATAAAAAATGCAATAGCTGATATTTTAGCAAAAAAAAAACATTTTAATTTTAAATAAAAAACAATTTAATTCAACCAAAAAGATGAAATTTGAACCAACAAAATTTATTTTTTATTATTAAATATGAATTAATCTATTCAGCAATGTCTACCTAACGCGTCAGTAATTTTGAATGATTTAAACTTTAACTTTCATTGATTAAATCAGTCATTTGTAAATGATATATAAGTAACTTTTACTTATTAAATTAGTCATTTTGATTGATCTAATCGGTAATTTTCAATGTGTTAATTAGTCATTTATGGTTAATTTTAATAATTTTTTTTTGTACTTTATTTTACCGATGCATGGCATTTTAAGTACCAACAGCTTCTTATCAACTCCATGAGGGGCCAGCACTTTACTCTGCTTTTTATTGCTCCATGGTAAGCTGTACCGACTGTCGGTGTTCTATCAGCGTAGAAATGCAACATTTTAAAAATGTTATGAATTTTGGTCGCTTGTCAACATGTCGCATCAATTCAGATTTTTTATTTTTTCAAAATATCATTTCCAAGTAGTTGCTTTAGTTTTATGTTTATAAAAGTTCTCTGTGCATACATTTATTATTATTATTATAATACCATTAAGGCATTTTATAATTTTGTGAATACCACAAATGCCATGCAATATCAAATATTTTAATTTTTAAATTTAGAACGTACGGAAGTAAATAAATTTCTGAAAGGATGCCCCATGTTTTTGAATTTGAGGAATGTTTAGAGTTTTCCTTACGATTTGGTTCCTAACAACCCACTTTCATCTTATAAGGAGCCATCCATACATTACGTAATGCAATTTTCCGACCATTTTTACCTCCCCCCTCATAAAATGTGTTACATAATACATAATTTATGGATGGCCCCTAATCTACTTTTTACCTTTATCAAAGAATATTATTTTTTGAAAAAAAGGGACAACAGAAATGAAGATCCTGGTAAAATATTTATTAAAGATACAAAGTACATCTGAAATAATCCTGCATATTTTGAAAATATATCCTCCACAAAAGTGTGTCATTCCATTTTTTTTCTATAATTTCATTCTGCATGTCATATATTTCATGGTTTACATTTTGATGCAAACATGCTATAAAAGTTTGTTTGCTTTGCTTCGTATGAAATTTGTCATCTTTTTTCATAAGCTTTCGGACAATTGTGTGACAGTGTGACATATCTTACGTGTCCTTATCATAACTAGATAAGGTCGAGATTATTTTCTGATTTCTGAATAAAGCCTCGTCTTGCTCCATTTGCGCGCTTCCTCGCCTAAGTGGTTAGTGGGTGGCGACATCGATTTTCATTTTTGTGCCCTTGCAATTTACTCCGCCGTAACCTTTGATGACCCAGGAAAGAAACGTCGATATACGGGTTCAGCACAACCTCCAAACATTGCGTCGTCATTCTAAAAAGGAAACTGCAACGTAGTAAAATAGTAGCATTAATTATATAGGGTAAGGAGGGGCAGCGCCGACCAGTTAACAGTCAATGATTTTTTTAAAGTTAATAAGATGTGGAATTGATCCATTTTTTTTTCATTTCGAGTCCTCCATTATTGTACATCATATTTCTATAAGTAACAATTACATGAATAAAAGAATGATTTAATAATTGAATTATTTCTGACAAGCTGTATTTCGTCGGCTTTGCCCCACACCGGAGGGCAAAGCCAACCGCAGCTTTTTATGAAAATCAAAACATCTGAAGAGTGGAAAACATGATGTTCCGCGTCTGTGGTATTTTATGTATTGGAAAAATTACCTTTAAACATATTCAGCAAGAAGAATAAGTTATTTTTAATAAAAAATAGTGATAGCTGTGATATAACCTCTTATTAGTTGACATTCAACTAGAGACGGAGTACGCGCAAAGGTTTCTACCGTACCAATACAAAACACCCGCTCTACCGACCGGCTTGAAAATAATAATATATAATAGAGTTTCTTGCATGTAGCCCAGAAGATAAGTGGCTGTTCTACATTACCGATGACTTATCGACAAAACTTATGATACGTTTATAACCTAAGCACGTGTAAACTATTATTTTGGTCGGGCTTGCCCCACTGGTGAGGCCTTAATTATTTACGATATTAAATACACTTTGGACTTGTATTACGTTCAATTATTATAATGACATAATGTGATATTGTTTTATCTGTCAAAATATCAAATTTTCATACTGTAAGTATTGCCATTAACGTCGAAAACTTTACATTTCTGCCAGCGAATCTTCCATTCTTTCGTTGTCAAAACTGTTTTCTGCATAATTTTTCTTTTACAACGTCAATTTTCAAGATTTCAGTAAGTAACGCTATCTCTATAATAAAATAGATTTATTTAATGCAAAGTAGAATGAAAATTGTTAAATAATAGCGATGTTATAAGCAAAGTTACCTTTGCCCCACCGGTCGGCGCTGCCCCTCCTTACCCTACACGAAAAAATATGTTTTCGAGACTTTACTTGACTGCCTAAGGCTTTAGGTTTAGGAACACAGAAAAATTTGGGGTTTCTATTATTAGAACCAATTTTTGGTTGCAAGGGAGCTGCAACAAAAAGGAAACCAAAATGATCAATTGTTCCAAAGGAATAAAAAGAATAGAGACTTTTTGTAAAGAACACATTTTCTGCCTCGATTCACTTCGAAGATTTTACAGGTTGATGATGCATATTTTACTTTATAATAGAGATTAAATAATATTGCACTTTGCACTGGGAAGAAGTTAATAAAGAAACTAAAATTATAGAGATTAGTCATTCTGGAAATGAAGATAGTACACATGGGATGTGACAGTTTTTAAGGTTATGTTGAAAATCCAACGCTTTCATATACCTTTCAAGTAGTGATGCCAATGTTGGCGCCTTTTGCTACTGCGCTTGCGTTCTGGCCGCGCACTGATTGGCCGCAGTTGGCGCGCAATTCAAAATTGGAATTAAAAACAATTCTTGTAATTTAAATAAATAATTATTGAAAAATGCACAAAATTGTATATAAGTTGTACTACTGCGCATGTACCCAAAAAGGCGGGACTATTTAGAATTATATCATCAGTGCTGTAAGCGAGGCCTGGCGGGCCCTGGTGCCGCTAGGGTACTTTTTTCGAAGGTCTGGCGGCAGCTGTGACTTGTCACACGAAAAAATTGTTCCAATTAACATTCAAAGCGCCATTTACACAATATTGAGAATTTAATTTTAAGACAGTATGGAACCCACTCTATGTCAGCAGAACGTTATAAAAATATATTTACCGCAATGGATCATGGATTATATTGTGATTTGAAATTTCCTGTTTTTTTTTTTAAATTGAGTAAGACGATACGTATCTTGCCAATTTGTCGAAACAAGTTTTTAAAAAAGTATTTCAATTTAAAAAATTTAAAACGCGGATTATCGAAAAATGGATCAAATTTTTGCTAAAGTATGATATATTTTAATATAATATAGATATTTCACTTTCTCTTTCTGATACAATTTCTTGTCCTATTTCAAAATTCTTTAGAAAATGTTAAAAAGCTCAAAAGTGACAAAATAACGGCAATTTTTCTGAAAATATTTAAAGTCAATTTATTCAAAATTCCACCGTTTTTTTCTTTTCATTTTTTTTCTAGATTCGTCCTAATGTAAAGAGTGCATTTCATGATATTCTACCCTTTGCCCGCGCCTTCGTGAGAATAGAGAATTTTTTTGTCTGAACAATGAAAATTCACGAGATATGCAAAAAATAAAATTGTTTCTCTAAAAAATTTCTAGAAAAATGTTTCTTGACATTTTTTTCTATATCGCGTTATTTTATGGTATCATAAAAAAGCAAAAAGGACATAAATTAATACTTTCAAGAACTTTTGCATACAACTTTTTTCTTTGAATTCGGTATTTTTGAAATAATCGATAAATTAGGTCCTTTTCAGTTTTTCATCACGACATAAAATTGTATTTTTGAGAAAAAAGAATCCTTCGGGATTTTATACATCTTTTCTCAAAAATCTCGAAAAGAAACTATTTTGTTCTTTTTAACTTTTTTTCATATCTTGGCATAATTTTGTGGTAACTTTACAGACATTTTTGGTAAATTTCAAGATATTTTTTGTAAGTTTCAGGTAATTTTGAAGAATTCAATTTTCCAAGTTAGAGACCAAGTATCAGCTTATTCTCTAAGTTTCCATCGTAAAATCAAAGTTTCTATTAATGTACCGCCAGGCCAATTTTTTTTTGGGTCTACACCACTGTGTATAATACACACTTGCAATATTACGTTAATATTAAATTATTTTAAGAAATTAGATATTTCTACAATCAATTTAATTTGTTAAAAAAAACATTTGTATATATTTATCTGTATGATTATTCATAATATGTATTGATCCAGCAGATAGCGGAAAGAATGCCAAATTTTACTTGAGCCGCAACATTACTGAATCCCCAATTTTTTCTGAGAATAAGTTCGCGAATTTTTCCATGACTCCGAATTTCTTATCGCTATTTTGAGAGTAATGGAATAATTCGCGGATTTTCTTTATTATTTCGAGAATCGTCTTGAACGCTTTAATAAACCTTATATACGGAATTTTGATAAAGTGTCCTTTCCTGAAGTCTTAGACAGTCAACTAACATTTTGACAACTTATTTTTTCCGTGTAGAAATTATAATTCAGTGAGATCAGTGGAATTGTTAAATCTATTTAATCCACGTTGGCCAATTTAATCGTGTATTGCATATATTTGATATACATAAGTAATTGCGCATTCCACATTTTTATTTGATGAAAGATCACATCGTTTCTTAATCCCGATAGCGGAAATGCACGATGTGAGTCAATATGAGTATTTTAATTTCGTAAAACTGTATACTGCTGAGATTCTTTTAGCATGAGAGAAATAAGAAATGAGAAAAACAAGTATAAGATATTTTAAAATTTTCAACGCTTCCGCATTGCTTCTGCAATGCTTTCGTCTTCACGAGATTTTTCACAAACCGTCACAAAAATAAAAGAGAGATTTTGGGAAGTTTCGAGTTTAGACGATTTGTATGATGATTTGAATGATGTAGCAATCTTGATGTTGTCATTTTATTGATATCACGCGCTGATTCCACATAATCAGCTGTCTATTATCAATAATCACGTTCCGGAAATTGATTAACGCAATAGGAAATATATGATGTAGAAATATAAAAAAGTATGATGAAAGCAATCAGAAAAATAATTGGAAACATTTGTACTTTCTTTCATCAGACGTTGTTTAGGTTGTAGATCGGCACCAAAAATATTTATGCCAATAACAGGGATCGCAGTGGTTCAGTAGTTCAATTTTAGAGAAAATAGGGTAATTTTTTCTTAATGTCAGCGTAGCGAACAAAAATTAATAAATTAAACACTTTTATTAAACTAGAAAATAAACTATGCACGCTGTGCGCGCGATAATTTTTTTTTGTCTTACGCAATTTTTTAATATTAAAACATAACTTTAATATTAATACAGAATTTCTTTATTTCATAGTATCTAGCATGAAGTGGTATCTAGTATCTAATATAATAATAGAAAACCCTCCACGAAAGACCTCATTGAACCTGATAGGAAAAAAAAATCTATGAGAAATAATGCGGTCTTTGTCACGTAAATTCCAGAGTAAAACTCATAGATTTGTCTAATTTTAGCAGGTTCAGTAAGGAATTCCTAATAGTTATTGAGATCTGAAAAATTAGTTTTAATATTCCAGATAGAACCCAGCTCTATTTGAGTCTGGAAATCCAAGTAGGTTCTGTTCATGTAAAAACCCCATAGAAACCAATAGACTTGGGTAGTTAGTATACCATTAAGCCATTTCCCTTTCGGGGTAGGCGTGACACTACCCGATTCGGGTAGTGTTTCTAGGTTGATAACTTGTAGTAAATAACTACAAGTGTGGGCTCACCACACCCACGATGTGCCAACAGCACTCAGTTTTCTCGAATGGTCACCCATCCAAGTGCTAACCGCGCCCAACGCTGCTTAACTTTAGTGATCTGACGAGAACTGGTTTTTTCAGCGTGGTATGGCTGTTGATAATAGTGATATCTGAAAAATTAATTTTGGTATTCCAGATAGAAGCCAGCTCTATTTGAGTCTGGAAATCCAAGTAGGTTCTGTTTATGTAAAAACCTCATAAAAACCAACAGATGTGGGTACTTTACAAAATCTCAAAAAATTTATTTTGGAATTCCAGACAGAAACCAGCACTTTTTCAGTTTGGAAATCACAATTGGTTACACAGTTATGCAAAATCCCAACAGAAACCACTTCATTTTGCAATGGGAAATCCAGATTGGTTACAGATATGTAAATTCCTCTTAGAAACCAGCAGATATTCTATCTGGAAAATTTTTTCCTAACAGGAAGCCAGATTGAAACTCTTTGAACCTTATAGATCCTCATACAAATTCTATCAGATTCAATGAGGTCATTCGTGGAGGGAAGAAACACGAGGACAATATTTTTGATAATAATGGATGAAAATCGATATCTTAACTTCAGAATTAACCCTAGAACGGTAAACTGAGCTGGCTCATACGCTAACGGTAAACGGGGGTTCCGCTACACCCCAAACTTGTACCGTGGCACAATGCTTTCTATGTGCAGTAAAACAACTTTAATATAGCGCATTTTCTTCGTTTTTTAGTGTAGAAAACAATGGTAATAATAACATTTTCTTAAATTAAAAAAAAAAAATGTTGAATAATTTGTAAATATGAAGAAAACCTGAAAATTCAGGAGTCCGGAGCGTACTTTGACTTTGATTGGGGTGCGTTGGAACCCCCGTTTACCGTTCTAGGGTTAAGTAATATATCATATTTTTGTATGTTCAATCAGGCCGTTGTACTTATGCTCCAAATTACCGATTTCCGAGGAAGGACACTAACCTAACCTAAAGTTGTTCAAAATAGTTTAATTTGTGAAGTAAAATGATTTTTGTTTAAAATAACCGATTTCCGATGAAAAACGCTAATATATCCTATTATATTTCGAATAATAGTGGGTAGTTTTGCTGGCCGTGGGGGTGAGCAGGAGGAGGGGGAAGGTCTTTCCGAAATTTCAAGTAGGTAGTACTACCCACCGTACATAGGGCTTCCGCCGCCCTTCCTGATCCTCTTTTAAAAACGCGAGCATAACCTAATATTGTTTAAAAATGTTGTATCTTCTTTTAAATCCAATTATTTTTTATTAAAAGTTCCGATTTCCAGTATAAAACGCCAACAAAACAAAAATTGTAAAAAATTCCGAATTTAATGACTGAATTACAATTCGAAAAACTATGAAAATCTGAAAAATCTTTAGGCTGTTGCACTCAAGCTCTAACTTCAAAATTCAATTCTGCCTCATTTTACTAAATAATTCCCTGCTTATAATACCGGTTAGAAAACATAAGAAACCAATTCGGTTTTTACCCAATTCTAACCGATTTTTAAATGGTCTCAATTTGAATTTGTGGAACCTACCCGGATCCTAACCAGTTCTTATCCGGGCAATGACAACAAAATGTGAAAATGTTCTAACCGGATCTAACCGGTTTTTATCCGGCAAATGGAACCAGAAATTAAATATTGGCAAAGACCAAAGTTCGTTTCTAACTGGTTGCTAACCGATTCCTACATGGCACTCGACACAGGACAAATTCTAACCGGTCCTAACCGGTTTCTATCCGACAAATGAAACCAGAAATTAAATATTGGCAGACCAAAGTTCGTTTCTAACCGTTTCCTAGCCGATTCCTACACGCCACTCGACACTGCTCTCTAAATATGAATCAGTGAAAAATTCACTGATTGAAATAGTAGTTGGACATTCCACTGATTAATCAGTGATTCCGGACTTTTCACTAATCAATTCAGTAACACAAGAGTAAATCATGCGAGGCATAACCTCTAAGTTTTAAAGTAAAGCGTTGTCGTTATTCTTTTACTTACGTAGCAAAAATAATTTTTTTAAGAAATAAATTTTTGAATTTTCGGACTGTAAGTGTGCTGAATTTACTGCGGGAAAAATATACTCTAACTCGTATAAAAAGTGCTTACTTGACGGGTGTGTATATGACATTCTACTAAAATTTTATTTTATTATGACTGCTAAATTGACGTGGTGCAGTGCTGCCAACTCTCAAAAGTGAAACTTTCACTGAATGAATAAGTAGCTTTTCACTGGTTGTCAGTGACCGGATTCTAGCTATTTGAATCAGTGAGATTTCACTGACAATCAGTGAGTTTCCACTGATTCAGATTTAGAGAGTGGAAACATTCCAAACGATTCTAACCGGCTTCTATCCGGAAAATTAGAACCTGAAATTAAATATTGACAAAAACAGAAATTTATTTCTAACCGGTTCCTACCCGATTCCTACACGGCACTCGACACTGAAAACATTTTGTGACAGTGAAATATTTGAAACAGTGAAACATTTTCAGATTGGATCCTGAAAGGCTTTTTCTGTCTTCTTCCTCAAGAAAAGAATTTTAATTGATCTGTGAAATAAAATTGAAAATTATCACTCAAAGGTGATGAAATAATAAATAATGAATAATAAAACAAATATTGAATAATCAATTTATTATTGTTTTTATTGATAATTATTTTTATGATAATTTAAGTTATTTAAAAAACAAGGGTTACAAATTAAATGTTATAGAGGTTAGAGAAATAAATACATCACAATTTCATTTGATTCCATTCAATTACTTTTCATTTCTTGAAAAAAAGCCCGGTTAGGTGTTGGATATAAACCGGAGGCAAAAATCAGGTACAAGCCGGTTAGGACCGGATAAGAACCGGCCGGTAGAAGTTTTGTGGGTCCAGTTACAAACCAGCTAGAAACCGGATACGAATATTCATGGAGAAATTCTCATGGAGAATAGACCATGCGAATATTACATAATCATATAGATCTAACCGGTTTCTAACCGGGTCCTATCCGAAATTTTAAGCCGGGAAATAGAAATACTAACATAAAATATTTGTTGAATGCTAAGACGTGCTCTTTTTTAATAGAAGCGTGTATAAAAAGGAAAAGACTGTTTACCTAATAATGTTGGCGTAAAATGGAATTTTCAAATGGCAACCTCATTAACTATAACCTCTGAACATTCGAAAATTTCATTTTACGCCAACATTATTAGAGCAAGGAGTTTTTTCCTGTTTATACGTACTTCTATTTGAAAAAAATACCGCTTGGTATTTAAAAAATATTTAATGTTTGTTTTTGGGTGATTCAATCCAATTCAATTAGATTATTACAATTTCACAAATAGGAAAAAGAAATAATCAAAAAATATTTCATATATATTTCTAAAATTGCTATATTTAGTGCAAACTGATTACAAAAAAATTTTTTAATAAAAAGATTTCTTTCAAGAAATTGAGTTAAAATTATTCAGATTCAATTAAAAGAAATCAGAAAATATTCATGAAAAAAACCCTACAAATTGGAACGAATCTTTTGTTTAGTGTCTCTATTTAACAATTTTAAAATTAAGATAGAACAGAAATCCATTTTATCATGAATAATTTTATGCAAAATGAGCATGAAAAAGATTCAAAATTAAAAAATAGATTTCTAGACCACCTCACTTTTCGGCTCATTAGAGACAAAAATAACCAATTGAAAAAAGAGGGAGAAAAGGAGAAAAAGTCAACCAAAAATACCAACCTCTCACTTTTTCTTTTATCCGTCTTTTTTATACTACCAAGGAACCAACATGTTTCGGAGTCAATTTAAACTCCCTCATCAGGGATTATTTATAGGAAACTACAAGGTATGACAAAAATATATTATTATGCCAATTGGAAAAATCAGAAACATAATACCTGCCGATAAAAATAATATAATATATATATATACATGTGTACACTCACATACACATATACAAACACAACACTAATCACTTTTCTTTAAAAAAGGATTAATTAAT
>CAKNYM010052659.1:394640-411878 GCA_932195095.1 Andricus curvator
GATTTGTCAAGGTCATATCTGGACGTAAAATTTTCCGCTCTCTCAGTTCCCGGGGTCAAAAATAGAGGTTCCCATTTAAAAAAATCAATTTGACCTTGGAATGACCGTGAAGGTCATGGTCAAGATCAAAATAAAGGTCACCATTGAATTCCTTGTCCCGGGACTTTTTGGACACCCTGTTATATAAAAACTGTATAAATTCTAAGTCTTATTCGGAACTTTCTGATATTATATTACAATTCATTTTTTTATAATACTGATTTCCAGCGAAATACACAAACAAAAAATATTTTTAGTAATTTTTATTAGATTTTTTTTCTATTTTTTTGGGGGGCAATCGTCGACAATTTGCTTTTGTTTTCTTTCTGGATTGCAGTTTCTCTAAGATATTCATAATTTCTTTAATAATGGCCGCGAGTTTTTTTATAATGATTGAAAAATTAAAAGCATTTAAAAAAAGGGGGGAATAGAGAAAGTTCTCAAATAAAGGATTATAGGGGATTTCGAGATAAATAGGGGTAAAAAGAGGAAAAGTAGGAAGTAGGACTAATTGTGATCCCTGCAATAACAATAGTCAGGGTTGCTCCCGGTCAGGGAATTCTGGAAATTTAGGGAATTTAAAACTGGTCAGGGAAAGACAGAAAAAGTCAGGGAAAAACTGAAACAGAGAATTTTCAATAAACTGAAGATGAAGTTAATTTGATTATTTTCTTGAAATTTCAACAATTTTGTTGAAGTGTCATACTTTTTGGCTGATTATTCAACTGCTTTGTTGAAAATTCGTCTTTTTGTGTTGAAAATTTAACTACGTGGTTAAAAATTAAGTCTTTTGTTGACAATTCAACATTTTGTATGATTTTTTTTCTTCATTGTTTGAAACATTTTTCATAGTTGAAAATTCGACTCTTTTGTTGAAAAATCATATATTTAGTTGACAATTCGCCTTTTGTGGTAAAATATTATTAATGTACTTGTTGACTAATTCATATTTTTGGTTGAAAATTTACTGTAGAAAATTAACTGTTTGAACTAAAACTGTAATTATTACATTTTTTATTCAAAATTCTTTTTACTCAAAAACTCAACTATTTGGTTTGAAAGCTCATGTATTTTTTGTTGAAAATTCGTCTTTTTGGGCCGAAAATGGAACTACGTATGTGGTTAAAAATTAACTTTTTTGTTGAAAATTCCAAATTTTGGACTAATTTTTTTTTCTCTATTGACTGAAACATTTTTCATCGTTGAAAATTCATGTATTTTGTTGACAATTCGTTGTTTATCGTAGAATATTATTAATCTGCTTGGTGACTAATTTATATTTATGATTGAATATTTACTTCTTTACTTGAAAATTCCTGTATTTTGTTACAAATTCGACTTTATAGGTAGAAAATTAATCCTCGTTGCAGAAAATTCAACTATTTGGTTAAAAATTTATTTCATTGGTTAAAGGCTCATCACTTTAGTTGAAAATTTATTTCTTTGGTAGATAATTAAACCATTTTTTTAAATTCCTTTTTTTGGTTCAAAATTAATTTTTTTAACTGAAATTTTGTTTAGTCGAAGCTTCATGTATCTTGTTAAAAATTCGTCTTTCTTGGTAGAAAATTATTCTTATGGGCGACTAATTCATCTTTTTTGGTTAAAATATCAATTATATAGTTGAAAATTCAACTATTTGGTTTAAAAATTGATCTCTTTGGTAGGTAACTTAACTATTTTTGAGAATTCCTTTTTTGTTGGTTGAAAATTAATTGTTCAAAATTTAGTTGGTTGGTTCAAAATTAATTTTTTTAACCTAATTTTTTTTTAGTCGTATCTTGTTAAAAATTCGTCTTTCTTGGTAGAAAATTAATCTTCTTTTCATCTTTTTGGTTGGATATTCAACTCTTTGGTTAAAAATTCATTTTACCAGTTAAAGATTCATAATTTTAGTTGAAAATTTATTTCATTTGAAAATTCAACTATTTTGTTAATAATTCTTTTTTTTGTTGTTAAAAATTAACTATTTTATCCAAAAATTTAATGATTCCATTTGTATTTAAAAAATTTTTACTTAAAAATTCAACTATTTGGTTTGAAAATTGAACTATTTTGTTGAAAGTTTTTTTTGTTCAAAATTAATTTTTTAAAATTAAAATTCATCTTTTTTTGTCGAAACTTCATCTATCTTGTTAAAAATTCGTCTTTCTTGGTAGAAAATTAATCTTCTTTGTTAAAAACTCATATTTTTGGTTTAAAAAACCACCTGTTTATTTAAACGTTCATCTGACCGAATCCATTTCAAATCAGGCAGGGTTCTACACTTGAAATCGCAGAATCTCTCGGGGACGATATATGTTGTTTTTTAGAGGATATTAGGCGATACCAAAGATAATATCTTTGGCGATACGTATTTTTCCGATTCGGAGAAAAAATTGTATAAAAAGTTATGCGTATTTGAATTTTGTGCTTTGTTTTTCATAAATCTCGAACTTTTTTCTTTATACCTCTATAACTTTTGACCTAATTAAAATTTTCATTATTGCCTTCTTGATTCTAATAGCGTTCCTCGTCTTCTTTCAAAATCGACCGGAAAATTTAAAAAAGGTTTAAAATTAACAAAATGACAGGGGTATTTCTGAAAAAATTAAAAATCGATTTTCTCAAAAAACCCACCTTTAAATTTTTTGTCAAGTTTTTTAAAAACTTGTACTTTGATAATGAAAATATCTTCTAAGTTTGATGCTTGCTAAATAACTTTTGTAGCCAGGAGAATTCTTTTTTCTTACAATCGAATGTTCTACTTTTTCTTGGAAACAATGACAGTTACGAAAAAGTGTTAAGGCAAAAGTTTGCACGTCTAAAAAAGTTGTATGAAAAATGTCTCTTGTTCTTTTGCGATATCTTTCATAGTTTACGAGAAAAATTACATTTTTAGGGAAAAAAAATTCTCTTGGCCTCAAAAACGGTTTAGCCTGCATGAAACTCATGAGATGCCTTCCTTCTATTAGTTGAAAATTTCTACAAATATTTGGAAGGATAACAAAGGTGGGGGTTTTCAGAAAATATTTTTTATTTTTTTCTTCAAATTTTGAAAACATGAAAAAATATTTTCTGGAAAACCCCACATTTATTATTCTTCCAAATATTTTTAGAAATTTTCAACTAATAGAAGGAAGGCATCTCATGAGGTTTATGCAGGCTAAAACATTTTTGAGGCCGAGAGAATTTTTTGTAATTTTTGAATTTTTATCGTAAACTATGAAAGATATCGCAAAAGAACAAGAGATATTTTTCATAGAACTTTTTTAGACGTGCAAACTTTTATTTGAACATTTTTTCGTAACTGTCATTGTTTCCAAGAAAAAGTAGAAAATTCGATTGTAAGAAAAAAAATTCTCCTGGCTACAAAAGTTATTCAGCAAGCATCAAACGTACAATATATCTTTATTATCAAAGTACAAGCTGAAACAAAAATTGGCAAAAAATTTAAAGGTGGGGTTTTTGAGAAAATCTATTTTGTTTTTTCAGAAAACCCCCTGCCATTTCGTTAATTTTAAACCCTTTTCCAATTTTCAGGCGGATTTTGAAAGAAGACGATGAACGCTATTAGGGTAAAAAAGAAAACAATAATCAAAAGTTATAGAAGTTCAAAGAAAAAAATTCGAGTATTTTGAAAAAAAGCACAACATTCAAATACTAATTACTTTTTAGAAAAATGTTGTTTCCAAATCGGAAAAATACGTATTGCCTAATTTCCTCTAAAAAACAGCATATTCCGTCCCCGAGAGATTCTGCGAATTTAAGTGTAGAACCCTGCCTGATTTGAAATGGATTCGGTCATTTTGTTAGAAATGCAGTTTTTTTATGGCAGTGTCTACATTAGAGTGGGTCGAAAATAAATACTTTTGGAATTCAAAATCGCTACAACGCGGAAAAGTAGCGTATTGGGGTCCTAAAAAAGTATAATTAATATGAAAATTTGCTGTCATTTCAATTTCGATTCCTGGATCTTGTATATTTTTTAAAGTGTATTTCTATGTTTAAAGAACACACACATGCTCAGAAAAATGTTTCAACTACATGTTATGAAGATAAATTCATAAAATAACAAAATCAAAATTTTTAAAATTCGCTCTATTGTCAATCTCGATTCCTGGGTCTTATCGATTTTTTTCTAGTGTATTTCTATGTTTAAAAAACCCACAAATGCTCAGAAAAATGTTTCAACTACATTTTATGAAGATAGGCTGTGTCTAGTCGTCCCGAAAAATTAGGGGGGTTGGACCAATATTATTTATGTGGCCAGTCACAGGGGTGCCTTCCCGCCCCCCACCCGAAAATTCGGGACGACTAGCCAAGCTTATGAAAAATATTGTATTAGTCATCCCGAATTTCGGGACGACGAGACACTGCGATGAAGATAAGTTCACAAAATACCAAAATCAACATTTAAAAAAGTCGCTGTATTGCCAATTTCAATTCCTGGGTCTTGAGGATTTTTTTTCTGAAAAAAATTGAGAAGACTTTTTTGACCTCCAGGTATATAAAAAAAATTGAAACTCAATAAAATTCAAAAACTCTGCAAACAAGAAATTTTTGAAACCTTTTTTTCGAGCGTCGGTAACCAAGCTGCATGTCGATCGATTTAAAATTAATTCTACTTTTTTAGGACCCCAATACGCTACTTTTCCGCGCTGTAGCGATTTCGAATTTCAAAAGTATTTATTTTCGACCCACCCTAGTCTACATTAGGGTGGCCCTTATTTTTCACTTTTCGAATTTCTCTGCTCTCACCCCCCAGTTTTGTTTGAATGCCCCAAAAAAATCTCCAAATTTGAGCAAAATCGCTTAATATTTAGGGGTCGCGCAAAGACCATGAAGTTTCCCATTGATTCAACATGGGAAAAAGGCAGCTTTTTGTAAATCTAATATTTAAATCTGATAATATGTTACAAATAATTCCGTGTTTTAGTATATTGTTCAGAATTTATCAGAGAATAAGAATCAATCATAAATTTTGAGGTTGTATAATTTTAAGCCACTCTTATGGGTCCCCAAAGAAAACCCCATAAGTGACAAATGTGAATTTTACGTAATATTGCGGTTTATTGACGCTTTTTAAAAGTTTTTTTACATAAATAATCATTGATCAGTAATTTAAGAACACCCAGTCATTTGCTAACTAATATTAAATTGTTTAAACAATTTAAATTTGTTTTTTCAGTTAACTCGCGAAATGAACGTATTTTCTAGACTTTATGAGTTATTTATTCAATAATAACAATGAAATAATTTGTTCAAATAATTTTACAATTATTTAAATAATATGTATTTGTTCAATCATATATTTTACCTAAAAAAAAGCAGGAGAAACATTTTATCTCACTAAATTTTCGACAAATTTTAATATTTTTAAGTAGTAATTTGTTTATTATGAATACTCGTATTTGTTTAAACAAATTAAAATTTTTTCAACAATGTGAATTTTTTTGAACATTTAAGAGTATTCTTAAAAAGCAAAGTAAAACATAAAAATATGCCAATCTTTCGAAAAATAGCAACAAAAAAATGTAAACAAAAAAATGTAAACAAAAAAATGGTTTAAAAATTTTTAATTTGTTTAACCATCTACGAGTATTATAATAAATTTAAATTAAAAATTTAAAGATTTTTCGGGTTTCAATCGTGTGCGGAACTATGAATTTTTCGTTTCGCACACGATTGAAACCCGAAAAATCTTTAAATTTTTAATTTAAATTTATTATAATGGATCATCGTGAAAGTCTTAAATCCATCTACGAGTATTCACAATAAACAAATTAGGACTTAAGAATATTGAAATTGGTCGAAAATTTAATGAGAAAATGTTTCTTCTGCTTTTTTTTAGGTACAATATATGCTTGAACAAATACGTATTATTTAAATAATTGTAAAGTTATTTACACAAATTATTTTATTGTTATTATTGATTAAATAACTCATAATGTTTAGAAAATACGTTCATTTCGCGAGTTAGCTGAAAAAAACAAATATTTAAACAAATTTAAATTGTTTAAACAATTGAATATTAGTTAAAAAATGACTGGGTATTCTTAAATTACTGATCAATGATTATTTGCACAAAAAAAACTTTTAAAAAGCGTCAATAAACCGCAATATTACGTAAAATTCACATTTGACACTTATGGGGTTATCGGGACCATAAGTGTGGCTTAAAATTATTCAACCTCAAAATTTATGATTGATTCTTATTCTCTGACAAATTCTGAACAATATACGAAAACACGGAATTATTTGTAACATATTATCAGGTTTAAATATTAGATTTACAAAAAGCTGACTTTTTCCCATGTTAAATCAATGGGAAACTTCATGGTCTTTGCGCGACCCCTAAATATTAACCGATTGTGCTCAAATTTTGAAATTTTTTTTTGGACATTCGAACAAAACTGGGGGGTGAGAGCAGAGAAATTCGAGAGAAAAAAATCCACCAAGTATAAATAAGAACCACCCTTACAATTCCAAAAAATTTGAAGGTGGGTTTTTTGAGAAAATCGATTTTTAATTTCTTCATATATTTATTTTTTTATTATTTTTATTTATTCATTAAAATTTTTTTTTATTATATTTTATTAATTATTTTATTTATTAATTATTAATTAGTTTTATTATTATTTTTATTATTTTTTTATTTATTATTTTTATATTATATATATATTTTTTTTTACATGTACCGAAAAAATACGGCCACGGCCACGGTCTTTTTTACATCTGAAAGAAAAATTTATAACAGTCAGGGCAAATGAAAATATGGCCAGGGAAATATCAGGGAAACTATCAGTACTTTTTCTCATTATCTATACAGAATCAATTTAATAACTCTCAACATTTTTTCCAATGTCCTCTGCTACCACTTTTTTTTGTCGCATTCCAAACAACTTTTTTCCCCGCAAGCTATTATAAATTTCCCGTTTCATGCAACTATAGTTGTAAACAATAATTATATCGTGAGTGCAGTGGGATAATCGTGCGAACAGTAAGAGGTCTCCAGCTTATCGGCAAGTGCAAGTGCGCCTAGAGTGCGTGACCTTGAGGTATGAAGAGATGTTTCAAGGTGCGAGAAAGGGGGGACCTTTAAAAGTTTAAAAGTAAAGTTTGGATATGGTCATCTCCCCTTGAACGTGGAAAATACGTGCGATCGATCCCCCAGGAGCCTGGGCCAAAAAATCAATCCCAAACGTCATTCCGGCTTGTGTATCAACACAGAAAATCAATGGTACACCTCGTGACGTCGGAGTCCCGCCTTACGAGCAACCAATCGCGTCACTTGGCTCCCCACTTGAACTTCTACTCCACACTTAGCCGTGTGCCGTGCGCCCGGCGTGCTCATTCTGCCGATCCGATATTCTGTTTCTGGCTCATTCTCAAGCAGACAATTGCAGGCATCACACGTTGGCTAGCGAGAACGCTGACCGAAAGACCGTGAAAACCACGACGTATGCAGTTTTCTATTCGACAGGACCAGTAATCGAGCACACATCAGTAACTGACCACCCAGAACTGTAATCTTCGGTTAACTGTCAACTGTCAGCCAAGGACAACTGCCAAAAATCGAGCGAAATTTAGCACACATAGTTCGCCATCGAGTTTATCAAGAACCACGTCAGTGAAACGCGAAGTGTTCGTTAACGCAAGACGTTTCTTGTCAGAGGAATTAAGACCGCTGGGAGCCACCCGAAACGATCCAGTTTCGATTTTCGTAACGAGAGTGTTGGTGAAACGGTCATACCGGTATTCGAGATGGCGTTTATGATGCCTGTGGTGAAAAACGAGTGGGATATTTACAAGACTAATCGCAGCAGGCGCTCATCCGAATGCTCCAATCCCCAGGCCTGTCGCAGCAGGAAGGTGAGTCTAGGGAGAAGGGAATCACTTCATTATTTTCAGCCCAACTAACAAGCGCGAAATTCAAACCTTTTTCACTAAATCATCATCAGATCAGATATTTCAAGCATTCATCATACCATCTATCAAGATTCTTGACATTTCTGGGTGCACGTGACGTGACATGTTCATGATCTGTTGACAAATCAGATAATCATCAAAAGCCGGCTATATGCTAAAAGTGTTTTAACATTATGTTTGAGAAAACAATAGCTAACAGGAGATTATGCATTGATAGCAATCTTGATCATTTTGGATTTACAGTTGAAAACTATCTAAAAAGTACAGAAGTAAACATTAAAATCATGGCAGAAAAAATGGTCGCTGACTTCATATACAATTTATGCAAATGACTTTACACACATGTATCACAGAAAAAACTAAGAATAAAATTTGTTGCAGGAAATTTTTTAGAGCGATAAAGTTTTGTTCAGCCAACTTCGCGTCTTTCAAAATACATCTGTTTGTCATGGAAAAACAAAAGAAAGTTTAACCGATATTTGTGTAAAGTTTATTCTTTGAAGTTAATTTTTGTTGCAAAGAATCTTTCGTCGGAAATCGATGTAAAATTTATCTTCTGTTTTTTCTGTGATATTAATACACATAGAAAAATAACATTAAAAGATAAATAAATAATAGTATAATAATAAAATAAATCAAATAATAAATTTTCATACATAAATATATTAAATTTGATGTACATTCATTAATATTAGGCACTGGCTAGTATTACGGAATTTTCCGTAAGACTAACCGGCCAAGTATAGGGCTAGTATTACGGAATTTTCCGTAGAGTTAGCCCGTAACAGTACAAGGTTCATTAATATTAATATACATGAGTTACATTTAATATACTTTGTAAATTATTTTAAATTACATTACAAGGTATATTAAAATTCATATAAATTCGTATATTAAAAGTATATTAGTTTTACAAACATTTTTTACAGTGATGAAACTGATAATCACGTCATATTGACAAAATCATAATTATCATATTGATACAATATATATTTGATACACACTAAACAAAATTTCTTGAACGAAAAAAAACCCGTTTTCTTATATACCTGAAAACTAGGTTGAATTAAACAAATTTTTGTTTATTCAACCAAACAGTTTGGTTGGGTCATCAAGTATTTTATTCATATAATAACAATATTCTATGGTCAAAACAAAAATTTTGTTCATTCAAACAAATCGTTTTCTCAGTGTACGTTAAAAGTGTTCATATACACAATAAAAAGATGAAACTGAAAAAATTGATCCTAAAGTAAGCGAAATTCAAATTGTATTCACACCATTCATACACTGAAGAAAAGGATTCTTTAATTCAAATATTTCTTTAAATCAAAGAAAAGTATTCATTGGCTCTCAGCCAAAGAAATTTATTTGGTTCAGAGAAATGTTTTTTTTGTTCCATTAAAATTTTTTCTTCATTTAAAAATGATATTCTTTACTAAAGGTTGTTTTTAGTTAATTGAAACAAATTATCTTAAAGAAACTGTTTTTTTTTTCAAGACAAACATTTTTGTGAAGACCCGAAAAAAATATGTTTCCAGTTTTCACTACTTTTGTAGATTCCTTCAAGTAATATGCAATACAAGTTTTACATACATGTAACCATGAAAATGTAATTATGGCATGTTTATATAATTGCAAGAATGTTGTTGATATTTACATAATTGTTATTTATGTAATGCGAAAGAAATACAATTTGTGCATTTTTCACATTAAAGATACCAGAGGCAAATCATGCATACATAAAAATAACTCTTTTTATATATTGGTAAAAATAATATGCACGTTTTTTTCAGCGAATGTGATGAAACATTTTTTAAATGACACTTTTGCCAATATTTACATGATAATATAATGCGTGTATCATTTTATATGACATTTGTGTAAATTTTTCGTTCTCCTGTTTTTAATTTTCTTTAGATGTGGATTTTTTATAATTCCTGTTGTGCCAATGTTAAGGTCACAGCATAACTGTTAATTTTATTTACTAAATAATCTTTAATTAAAGGAAATTTTTTTGTTTTAGAAACTGAGAAACTTTAGTGTATTTAAAGGAATTTCATCTTTTTTTATCTTCATCTTCCTATTCTTTATGAAAGTTTAATTTTTGGGGACGACTGAAAAATCGGGAAAAATAAAATTGCCGACACAGGAAATTTTATTTTTTGGGATTTTTTAGTCATCCCAATTGTAGGCTAAATTAATAATGATAAATGGTATCTTAATTAAGACGATTAATTACTCAAGAATTGAAAAGTTTTATTTATAATAATAATAATTTTATAAAGTAATTGTTGATCAATCTTCCTTATTTTCAATTCTTGTAATATAGTTTTTCCTACGGTATATAAAAGATCGATAATAATTTATTCACGGTCTCTGGCAATGTGTTTAATAGTGCGCATCTACCATCAGTAAATACTGAATGTGACCAATATTGTCGACCTTCATAGCTTACAACCTTTTTATCATAGTTACCAAAAATAATTATTGAAATAAAAGTCGATGATAATCGATAGTAATTTATTCGGTCTCTGGCAATGAGTTTAATAGTGCGTACCTAACACCAGTAAATACTGAATTACCAATATTGTCGACCTTCATAGATTTCAACATTTTTTATCATACCAAAAAGTATTATTGAAATAAAAGTTTTCTTACTCCGCGTAGTTTACAGTTAAAAGTATTGTTTATATTTTTTTACGTAAATAATATTGTTATCTCTCGTTTTGCACATTCTGATATGGAGACAATATTATCATTTTAACCAGGGGACTTTGTGTAAAAGACTGATTAAAAATTCTTTAATTTTATTGGCGTCAGTCTGTAATCCTTTATGATTAAAAGGGAAACAAAAGCACGTACAATTGAATGGACAATATCAAGATTTTAGATTCATTGAAGATTGACGTTTGTTGCCAAACATTTTTTTAAACTAAAAAAGGAACAAAAGCATTCCGTAAAAGATAATCCCATAAATTACAAAGCCTGTTGATCCATCCCTTTGTAACCTACCTTTCAGGCAGGTAGGTAAATTCAACAAGTGCAGGGGTGGTCATAAACCTTGAATTTTCTTTTAAGGGCAGGGTTCTTCCTTATAAGTCAATTTATGGTAGGATTTATGTTTTAATTGATGATAAATTAGGAGAAAAGAATTTTAATTTAGGGTATTATCTAAACCGTAAATTAATTATTAGCCTGAGAGAAATTTTTAAAAAGTCTTTTTTTATTGTCTTCCTATTGCCCTCCCATTTATCAAGTTATTTTTATAAATAAAGTATATAAAAGAGTACACTCACTCTTTTCATTAATCATCTTTGAGAGAACAATAGAAAATCAATTCGATTTTAAAAACGCAATACGCAGTTCTAAAAAAAAAATATTGTCACTCTGTTTTATTGATGGTAAGATTTGCGTGTTTATTTTAGGCATGCTTAGTATACGAATTTAGAATAGGGTACACGCAATTTTCGTTTATCATTGTCAATATGTAAACTAAAATAAAACTGATAGTAGATGTACATTGTATATACTATATATGTATTCATTGCCACGTGTAATTTTCGCAATTGGACAAGGGTCATAATAGAATATTGTATTCTGGACATCCTCATTGAGTTGGGAGCAATAAAGTATTCATTTAAGACCTTTAAGTCATTTGCTGAAGGGGACCATTTTTCCTTGAGTCTAAAATTAGCCTCTTCTCTAAAGAGTCCCTTCTTAATTTTCTACATTTAAAAATTACGAAAAAAACTAATTTTAGAAATAACATTTCCATTCGAACCTGAAAATACTTGAGGCTAAGCTGGCTTTTTCACTTCATTTTAATCTTAAGTTATATCTTTTTTTTTTACGAATTTCGCGCTTGTTGAGTTACGTTTCTGCCATTAACATTACATTTCATCATTCCTCTATAGCTCATCACCTAAAAACTTCTTTGTTTTGAAATAATTCTGAGGGTGCAAACATTTTCATAGTGATTTGTCAATTTGTCTTTCCTTCCTCTTCGATTGATTATTGCGTAGACAGAATTTGCCGCACGCGACTCGTGGTTTGTTTTATCATTGGCTCGTTTTCAGTAGAATAGGATATTAACTGTGGTATTCGAGACTTGAAGAAAATAACGGCATGAACGTCAAGCACTCTTTTCTTTCTGGAACTTGTTCATACGTGTACTTTACTGGCATGCTGGATTGCGCAAGAACCAGACGATTTTGCAACCGTTCGACGAACTCACTTTTTTCTCACAGTCCTTCCGAGGTTCTCGATTGCCTACCTTGATTAAAAAAAAGTTGGATTATTGACCTGGCTCATGGCCCCGAATTTATAAGAGAGAGTGAGACGTGGTCATTATAAACGCTTGAAAGGTAGCATCTCATGAAGGCCTGAGCCTAAAGTTTTGGAAAACGAGATTATTGGCTCAAAATGTCAAACAAATTCTAACACACATCTTGAAACGATTTTGATATAATCTTTTTTATTTTTTTTCGTTTGCATGTCATAAGGGTTTATATTCGGCGGTTTTATAATTAGAAAAATGTCAATATTGTGTTGAAATTTTGGAAAATGATTCAAAATAAATAAGGGCACGTCTGCCTGGCCCATCTAAGATTTTAATTTGTTTAAATAGTGCAATTTTATTAATTTGTAATTTGGAATGTAACTGAGAATAGGGATTTAGAGCCCTAGCTAAAATAGAATTAATAAAATTGCATTTATTAAACAAAATAAAAACTCAAATGAGTCGTGCCCTTATATATTTTGAACCATTTCCCAAAATTTCAGCACAATGTATTGTAACTAATTTTTAAATTAAAAATTTGATTCTTTATCACCGTTCAAAGTTTTTTTTATCGCGTCTCGGGCGAAAAAATCCCTTTCCATTTTTTCGAAACCTAATTCCGCAACTTAATAGCTAAAAACTACTCACCTTTTTAAAATTAAAAATTTGATTTTTTATCACTGTCCAAATTTGAGAAAACGTGTTCCTCGAGGGGAGAAAATCCCCTCCATTTTCTCAAAATCAAAATAATATTTGTTAGGAAAGCTTGTTTTTTATCGAGTCAGAAACTCAATAGCTAGAAAGTCAATTCTCACTTTTTTTTAAATTAAAAATTGCATTTTTGATTACCGTCCAAAGTTGAAAAAAAACGTTTTTACTACATTTTCTGGGAATCTAATAATGTTTTCCAATCTATCTTTTCAGGGTTCAATCCAGCTAAGATTTATTTTAAAGTACTTTCTCATTTTTTTCAAAATTAAAAATTCGATTTTTGAGGACGCTTTTTGTCTCCTGTAAAAACGTGAAAAAGTGGGTTAGGCCGTTATGTTCAATTTGGAACGCTTCAATTTTTTCAATAATATTTAGATTGTATGAGTTCAAAATTCGAAATTTAAATATAGAACGCTTTTAACTAAAAAATGTTTTACTTTAAAGACTTGAATTTGAAAGTTTATTATTATTAAGTTTTAAGTTTATAATAAGATTCAGAAAGCAATTTTTAAGGCTTTCACTTGAAATTGTTCGATTTTTAAAACTGAACTATAAGGTACATTCCAAAATTTGTTAAAACCTTTCAATTTGGAATCATAAAATTTTAAAAGATTAATTAGGTAATTGTAAAATAATTATTGGTGGAATGGTTTTGGCTTCCCCCACTGATTATTATTATTTTTATTCCACTAACAATTATTATTATACAATTACCTGATTAATCTTTTAAAATTGTATGATTCCAAATTGAAAGGCTTTAACAAACTTTTAAATGTACCTTATAGTTTACATATTCAGATTCAGAAAGCAATTTTTAAGACTTTCATTTGAAATTGTTCGATTTTGAAAAGTAAACTGTAAGGTATATTAAACATTTGTTAAAAACTTTCAATTTGGTATCATGCAATTGTAAAAGATTAATTAGGTAATTTAAAAATATTAGTGGATTGGTTTTGTCTTCCCCCACTGATTACTATTATGAAATTTTACATATACGTTTATTACATTCAAGATATTGTTCAATTTTGAAAAATTGAATTCTTTAAATTTCAAAGTTTTATTTAAAAATTGTTATTCTTGAAGGTTTCAGACTGAAAATGTATTATCCTCAAACTCATTCAGTTCTAAATTGTTAATTTCCTAATGGTTATAAATTATAATTGTATTGCACAATTGTGCAATTTTCTGGAACATTACTGTATTTATTTTCAACATTTTTTTCTAAAGGAATACTCTAGGTTTATTTTGGAAATTATTTATTTTTGCCCTTTTTATGATAAAAACAATTTTTCATGTTCAATCCTTTTTTTATGCAAGTAGCTTATTTTAAATTAGTGGGCGATGTGAGTCTCTGAATCAAATCAGTAATCACCTCAAAATTAATCAAATTTACTGATCCAAAACTAAAGTCATTTTCTCCAAATGTAGATTTTAAAATCTGAACCTCGATGTTTCTCCTGAATCCAGAAAAATCTAGAATGTCAATGTAATTTCACAATCGATTATCTGACGTAAATTTTCTCAATCCACGGTAAGGATGACGTGTCCAATTTCTAGAAATGGTGGTCGCTTCTTGAATAAATTGAACTTCTTAATTCTGATGTGCAATCATATATTAATGATGAAACTTCTTTTTAAAAACGGTAAACTAAAAATTCCAACAATGCAGCATCTTTGTTGGCGCCTTTGTTTGTGAGATAAAAAAACGTGTTTGCAAAATCGTCACTCACTTTTCAAAATATTTGGCAGAGAGTGAATTCCAAAGATATTGAGTGTGTGCATTCTTGTGACGATGGCTCGTAACAAAAAATTTTTTTGACCACGTGCCTTTTATTGAAAGCTTCGCTGACGCAATTTTCGCGACTGATTTAGCGGCCTTTACATCGACGCGATTTGCGGACCGGAGAAATCGACAAAAACCGAAGGGACCGTGGCGAGATAGGCATTCTTTCAATCAGTGGTTCTCACTCTAAAGTTTTCTTAAAATTTCCGGGAAGTAGATTTTTTTAGTCGATGATTTAAATCTAAATTTATACAAATTTTAAAAATTATACATGTATGATGTGTTTCGCCAATTTATGGTCGTTCTCTAGATATTGTTAATTAGACATTTTTTACAAGTCATGCTGTATCTCCTAATATTTTATCGTAATCTAAAAAATTTTTTTTTTAAACTGATACTTATGGCAAAAAAGCATATTATACAAATCGATTTTTATGCATTTTTTATTGATATTTTGCAGGTTCGTTTTCAGAATTAATTAGATTATGATAACACACGTAAAACTTCTTTTGCACATTTTCGCATTTGACATATAGTGTATGTAAAAAAAGCACCAACAAGTTCTGCAACAAAATTTATTTGAATCCAATTTTAGCATACAATTTTGCAAATATTGTTAAATCGAAGTTTAATAGGTTTCATTAGAATCGTTAAATTATTACGAGAAAAAAAAGATCAATAGGTTCAAAGAAATTTTGTAGAAAAAATGTTTTTTTTTTTACATAAACTACAGGTCAGATGCAAAAATGTGGAAAAGAAGTTTTATGCGCGTGAGCTTAATCTAATTCATTCTGAAAATGACCCTGCAAAATATTTTGAAAAATTTCATAAAAATTGATTTTTATTATATAATCTTTAGCGTTTTTTCAAAAACTACCAGAGAAACCAAAAGTTCATGATTTCAATAACACCTGATAGTTTCAAAAAAAAAATTTGCTAAAATTTCGATAGTTTTAGGAGATACAGCATGATTTGTAAAAAATGTTTAGTTAACAATATCTACAGATAGACCACGAATTCGAGAAAACACCTCATACTGTCGGATTCGGGAGATCATTCTGCATATTATTAATTTAAAAAATTTCGCGGACCTTCGTCGCGGACCACAAGATTTCTGGCTACCGAGAAAATAACGGGAATCTACAATAATAGGTAATTACCAAACTTGTAATATGCCAAAGTAATTTGGTGTGACTTTGAGTAATTGAAAAATCCACACAAGATAAATGGACCACGATGCGAGGGTCTCAGCTCCCGGTTATATCAGGCGGTAGCGCTTCGAGTTTGTAACCACGTAGTCCCGGCTCTATTCCTGCTGCTGCCATTTTTTCCATTGAAATTTTTTTAATTCAACTGACTATTAATTCATTTGAATAAAGCCAAAATTTTCATTTTTAATTATTTTTTCATATGAAAAAATTGGGGTTTCAACCTTTCCCACTTTTACCCCTAGAATAGTTTTTTTTTATATAGAAAAATCTCATTTTTCATCATGAAATTGAACAATTAAATTTGGCTTATCGTTTTCATATGAGATAAAAATGAAATATATAAAAACGGTAAAATAAGAATAAAATAAAATTTTCAATATGAAAAAATAGTAAATTAAAATGTTATGAAAATATAATATAAATAAAAGACATTCACAGGGTACTCGCTGGACAGGGAAATGAACGGTTTTTTTTTTGTCAGGGAATTTTACAAATTTTTAGAATGATACAGTACTTAAAATAAGTTCGATTTCAACTTTTTTCTATGTTATAAGTTCAATTTTTAACAGATTCAATTGTGAAATCATTCTATTTAGAATGCCCAATTTTAAAATCTTTTACTTTAAAAATTGTCCATTTTGGGTCAACGTCTGATTGAAACTTTATCAATTATTTACAATCTTAAAATAATTTCAACTTAGTAGATTCATTATTAAAAATGCTTTTCTTTTATTTTAAATACTATAAAAATATTGTTTTGGTCTGAAATATTCTATTTTTAACACATTCAATTTGAAAATTTTAATTAAAAAAAAGAACAATTTTTTAGTATATATCAATATTTGACTGTTCATTTAAAATGAGAAATGTTAAATAAAACATTAAAAACTAAATAGTTTGAAAAAGAATTGTTTGAAAATAGGAAGCCTTGAATCGTTTAAATTTCAGAGTGCTATATAATCAAACTTTGAACGTTACAATTTTATTTCTTTCATTAAAAATATTTTTAATATGTAAGTAAAATTTTCGATGTATAAATAAAAATTGAACAATTATTAATTTGGTACGACTTGAAATTAAAATAATTTCACTTCCGATTCAAAAAGTATTCAGTTAAAAAAAATAATCTTTCAATTTTTAATGTTTCTAACTTGAAATTGCTTAAAGTGATACGAATTCGAAAATTTACAAATTTATTGATTCATTCTTCAGTGTAGCATTGAAAATGATAACGTATCGTAGATATATATATATATATATATATATATATATATATATATATATATATATATCTAATAGTG
>CAKNYM010052659.1:411978-432793 GCA_932195095.1 Andricus curvator
ATATACTTTAGACAGAAATCTTTGAACTTTTGGATTTATAAGTGTTAAAAAAAATTATTTTGCAATTTACCGGCATTATTTAATTTCAGAATTGATCAGTTGAAAAGTGTTAAGTGCTTCTATTTTATACGTGTAAATTGGTGAGAATTTAAATTAAAAAAATTGTCAACTTCAATTTTAAAATTTTTACATTCAAAAGCGTTCCACTTAGAGTGTTTTAATTAGCAGTTCAGCTTTTATTACTTGAAATGAAAAGATTTCCAACCTTAAGATCTCGAATTTAATTTAAAAAATTGTAAATTCAAAAGAGTTCTTCTTAGAATTCTTTAATTTGCAGTTGAGTTTTTATTGCTTGAAATGAAAAATATTCCAACTTTAAGAGCTCGTATTTTAGAATTTTCATGACCGTGAAAAATGGTTTCGCACCGGCAAATGACCGTTAATTTTTTTCTTGATTAAAGCGGCTACCCTGCATTTTCCATTATTATTATAATATTCATATTTGGAAATTAGATTTAAAGTGGTTAAAAATGAATATTCTACCTTGATTAAAATAATTTCAATAGACAATTGCTATAAAACAAAAATTGCAACAAAAAATTGCGGCAGCAGGAATCGAGCCCGGACTTCCGGGTTACCAAACCGGAGCGCTACCACCTGATATAACCATGAGTAGAAAGACTCGCATCGCGGTCCATGTAACGTGTGTGGCTTTTTTAAAGCCTTTTTTTCGAGAATGGCTGAAAATCGCATCTTATTATTATAGCATATTACTAGTTTGGTAATTTACCTATTACTCGGAGTAGTATGTATTAGAAAAAAGTTCTGAAGAGTTTCCCTTGTAAGTTAAGAATGTTTTAGATTGTTTCAAAAAGACTGGAAAGAATTGCTTCTAGAATAATCGGTATTGTGTCGTAAAATCTGCTTATTTCTTAAATTAGAAACACGATTGATAAATTTCGTCATGAAAAGTAAATTCTGATGATTTGATAAGTTGAGAACCGCTGGAGAGCCCCGGCCTTGCCTCCAGCGTCAGATGTATAAAAGGAGGGAAGTGTTACTGACACACGGATATAGTCTAATCGTGGCGACTGAGCACGATTATGACAGTAGTAGCACGTGGTTCGTACATTCACCACAGATGCTTCGAATCACATGGGAATTTCCTCACCATTATCACGATCACGAGTCTCGAATCCTTCAACTATCATTTCCCTGTTGAAAGAAAAACAGGTAGCAAAAAGCTGTTCCCGAAACTATTGGCAAAAATTCTGGATGGATTCCACCCCTGACTCATAAAAGAGAGATCTCGCTGATTTTTTTTTTAAACTTACAAATACAGTTACTTGCAAAAAATAAATTTCAGCGTCAAATATTTTGAATGAAAATTTTCTTTTGATGGAGTCCATTTCAGCAAATGTTTAACCTAATCGAATCGTTTGAGCTGAGGATAAAAAATTGTGGTTTGGCATACGAAAAAAGTAAAAAAAAAGTTTTTAAATTGGATAATCTGTTCTTTTTTCTGATTTGCAGATTCAAACAAAATTCACTATTGGTTCAAAAATTGTAGCGAATTTTTTGTATATACAGTTTTTGCTAGTAAACGATAATAAAAAATAAACAATTCAAAAAATGTTTGTGCCTAATTTAGAATTTTTGGATAATGTGCAAGAAAAAATTGTTTTATAGATTGAATCATATGCACGCATTTGAAAAAAAGTTGAATATGTCGAACTTGAAATTTCTTCAGCTTAAACCATAGAAACACACGTTATGATTTTGATTTTTACGGAACAAATTTTTTCGTGATTAAAGAATTTTGGGAGTTTTCTTGCGATTTTAGAACGTTTTAAACACTAAAAAATTGGTTTCCCATTAAGGCAAAATAATGATCTGTTTCTTTGGTTTAAGCAGAAGAAATTTCAGGTTCCACATATTGAACTTTTTGCAAAAAAGCGTGCATTTAGCTCAATGCAAAAAAAATCATTTCTTGAGGACACTTTCAAAAAATTCTAAACTAGTCAAAAACACTTATTTTTTGAATATCGTAATTTTTAAATTGATAGAAAAATTTGTTTGAATTTCTAAATAAAAAAGAGACAGAAGATATTATACGATTTGAAACATTTTTTTCTAAAACTTTTTTCGGATGTCAACCCACAATTTTTTTTTGCTCAGCTTAAATGATACAATTAATTTGAGCATTTTGACTCCGCCCTTTTCTACACTTCAAGTCCCAGAATCTCTCAGCGACAAAATATGTTGTTTTTTAGAGAAAATTAGACGACACGTATTTTTCTAATTTGAGAAAAAAAATTCCACGAAGTTACAAGCATTTCAGTTTTGACGTCTAGTTAAAAAAAACACCGTCCTCTCTCGAAATCCACCGGGAAATCTAAAAAAAGATCAAAATTAATAAAGTGGTGACGATATTTTTGAAAATATTAAAATTCGATTTTGACAAGGAACCATCATTGATATTTTTCACTAATTTTTTTTGACCGCCATAAAACTCACAGGATACTGTAAGTCGTACGAGTATAAGGAAGGTATGCTGTGAGTTTTATGACGGCTAAACCATTTGTGTGGCCAGGAGAATATCTTTCTCATCAAATAAAATTTTCCCATTTTTCTCGGAAACAACGAAAGATACAACAAAATTTCATAATAAAAGTTTATACATCTAGAAAGGTTCTACACAAATGCTTCCTATTTTTTACGATATATTCCATCGTTTACAAGAAAAATGCGAAAATTATATTTCCAGAAAATCTTCTTTTCATGTTTTGAAAATTCGAAGAATTCCTGCAAATCTCCATATTTTTTATTTTTTGCAATATTATAATATAATAACAACTAAAATAAATATAAAAAATATATAATACAAAATACATATAATAATAAAATAAATATAATATAATAACAACCTTTCGTTGTTTCCGAGAAAAATGCGTAAATTTAATTTGATGAAAAAATTCTTCTAGTCACAAAAATGGTTTAGCCCGCATCAAACTCACAGGATGTCTTGCTTATAAAAGGCTAAATTTAACAAACAATTAGCAAAGAGTATAATTCTGGCTTTTTTGTAAGAATCGACTTTTTATTTTTTCAAATGAATCGTCGCCACTTTGTTAATTTTGAACTGTAAAAAAAATTTCCAAATGACTTCGAAGAGTGCGGCGAAACTCACCAGGATTTGAAAAGGATATTGAAATATGCATCTGTATTAGAACAAAAACTATATAATTAAACAATATTGTATTTGATTCAAAAATAGACGTCACAATGCAAATACTCGTAGTTCGTAGAAATTTTTTTTTCGTCCAAAAAATGGAATATTTCGTCACTGATAGATTCTGCGACTTGAAGTGTAGAAGATGCCTGACTTAAAAATGGATTCGATCTACAGATTTGAATTAGTTAGCCACTTCTTACTTATGTAAATTTAGATAACTCTGAGAAAAGAATGGTGCATTCTCTCAATTTCAGCAATGGTTCAATAAATTAAATCAGTAAGGATATTCACTGCCCACCAGTGATATTTCACTGTTAATCAGTTGAAATATTAACTGATTTGATTTTGTGACTCGTTTCTAGCTATTTAAATAATTGAAACTCTCTTATAATGTATACTCTCTAAATTTGAATAGGTGTTAGAATTTTTACTGATTAACCAGTAAAATTTACTGAAATATCGGCTAAATTTACTGATAAATCACAATTGAAATTCTAATATCTGAAAACTCAGAACTTAAACTATTGATTTACAAATATTTGAAATCTCTTTTTGGCAACAGTTTCACTTTGGGAGCAATTTGTGTCTGATTGTAAAAAGTCATTCATTTTTAACTTATACTTTCCCAAAAGTCAATATTTACTTATCTTACATTTTATGCACAATATGCACTTAAATTATCTACTGAATTAAGTTTGTTATGATACTGAACACATTTATTTCGGATTCTGCTCTAAATTTGAATCAGTGAAAAGTGTGTTACTAAATCAAATCAGTAAAGATTTTCACCGATTCAGTTAATTTCGACTGATTGATCAGTGAAATTGTTACTGATTCGATTCATCGATACATTTTTCACTGATTTTAAAGAGTAAATTGTCATGAAATTACTAGTAAAACACTTGCTTTTGTTTGTTTCTAGTAATTTGGAATGATTTAAGAAAATTCTGAATCCAAATTTTTAAAACTGCAGAGAAATTGATATTATGTATTTTATATATTGTACTTTGAAAAATGATTTGTCCTTCACAAGTTTATGGCCATGGCTATTAGTTTTTCCAAAAGCAAATGCTAATTAATGTACATAAAAGTGTGAAGGTAAATTTGTGATTAATTATAATGATTGATGATTAATGATGCCCTATATGTCTTTGATTATCTGAACCTTGAAGTACCTTTTTCACTGTACTGAAAAGTACACTTGGATTTGTAAAATGCGTTTTGAAATCTGCAAATTGAGATATTTCGACTACTTAGGAATAATGTTATTAAATAGTACATAGCATAAAAGAATTGTTTGAATTCTGAAAATTATTTTTAATTTTGGAGTTTTAAACATTAAAAACTTGTTCTTTTTGAAGATGCAATGTACTGTTAAATATATAATACATATGTTATGCGCAATATCTAATTTAATTGGAACGTATTTCATCAGATAATCCAATTACCCTTCAATGCAGGTAAGAGGTATGACTTCATGAGATAATAGACCAATAGTCACTAATGATTCGATAATTTCATATAAATATTGACTCATCGATGAGTCTCTTCTTTAATTCTGCTGCGCCAAGATTTGTATCGTTTTATGTTATATGTTCAGAATCAATGACATCCTTATCTTACTGTGAATGTCTATTTCTCGTGATCAGCAATCAGCGCATTAGATCATTGTCAACATGTTTAATTCGCTATATTGCAATGATCTCGATTGTTCTTTTTGAAAAATCGTATCTATATCTATTAATAAATTTCCATGAAAAATCTTATTCTTCTATTGATATGCACTGAGAAAAGTGTTCAGTTGGAAAAAAAAATTATTTAGTTTCTATCCAGTCAACAAAATATTTTTGTTGCCCCAACAAATCACTTTTCTTAGTGTAGTATTTTTTTCAATTTATGTAAAGCGATACGACTTAATTCACTGCATTTTACAAAATATCTTTTACTCAAAGACTGAATTCATGTGATTAATTAGAAGAAGTGAGCTGTATGACTGTAATCTAATGTTTGACATTTTCTCAAAAGAAATTACACCTATTCTGCCATGAAAAACAGGAAGGGGGTAACTACATTTGCGATTTGTCACCTGATTCGCAAATGTTTTCTATTTAAATGTATTGAAAACAAATATGGATCGGAGGGCTACAACCCAAAATGTAGTTATCGCTTTCTTGTTTTGCACGGCACTGCTGGAAATCCGAGAGTCAAGTTCTTTTTTAATATGCAACCAGAATAGAAAAGTTTCTTTAATGAAAGTCACCAAATGTTTTATTATATTTTTCTCTATGGAATGTTTCTTGTACTTAATTATCACCACTTTGTACAAATTTGTAAATGTGTGAAGAGATATTTGTTTATATTTATTGAAATGAAGATGTCAGTATTGACTTTTCAAATACGTTTTCATGTCCTGAAATATCAGTGTATAAGATAACTTTATGACTGTATGAGTCTCGTTATACGGATAAGTTCCGCAGCAAATAGGAAGCTGAAGAGTAGATAAAGAGGGATCTAGAGGAAGGAAGGGATTTCATATTTCATGGTCGTTAAATAAATGATCAAGGAAATTCAATTTTGCTCTGCTTCAGATGCACGTTAATAGTTATTAAGCTGCTTTTTGGATTAATTCCACGAACTGCATGAGAAACCCTTAAACGATCAAATAAATCTTTAAATATTGCTGCATTCGCAATATTGTTGCAATTTTAGTAATTTCTGAATACTTAATTACTGAAAGATAAACTATTGTAGTGAAGAGACTTGAATTATATTGTTGTTATGTTATAGATAAATTTAATATTTCAGTTTTTACTTTTGAAAAAAACAGTAGTTATTCGAAAGTATTTTGGGATTGCAGTAATATTGCGAATATTTGTGTCAGAAAATTATGTTGAAAACACTTTTTTGAGATTGTTCTTATTAAGCGATGCACTCGGAAAAAATGTTTCTTGGATATACGTGAACATTTCGTTTGGTCAACAAAATATTGCGTATACCATAAGATTTGTTTAAAACAACCAAAAACTTTTTCTTGGTTCAACTAAATGTTTTGTTTCCATATTATTAAGCTATTCTATGGTTGAACCAACAAAAATTTTGGTTGATTTAACCAAATCGTTTACTGAGTGTGTTAAGTTATACTTGATTAGCTTTTCAGTAAAATTTTGAAGATAACAACGAACATTTATTTTTGATGTACTTATGAAAATATATACATTTTTGAAGTTGAATTCAAAGGGTTTCTTTGAAAGTTCCCTATTCAAGCTTTAAAGTGAGTGCTGACTACATGACAAGTATTTCGAATGCAAAATATATTTGATATTTGTGTTTTTTATTTTTGCTACTTTGATTGTAAACAAGCAAGGGAATACGAAATCATCCTAAATCATCAGACATTTCTAAAATTAGCACCAATCCATGCATGCAAACTGAATAATTTTCTGTTCTAATGTGTTTCCTTCTTTTTAAATCGATCATACTGCGAATTGACTTACTGTCTCCAGAATTTTGATGTCGAGTTTTTTTCTAAATAAAGTAAAAATGATTCACTACAAACATCAAATTTAATTCGTATTTCAATAGAAATATTTGTCGTAAAATACTAGTCACAGGGAAAGAAACTGTAGCTGCATTTGCAAATGCAGACATGAGAATGACAACTGGATAAATACCATTTGTAGCTGACTCCTCAATCGTATTATTTCATTTGTTATTTAGGTGCCAACGCCAAATGGTTCTTATCAAGTTGTCATTCTCATGTCTTCAAATATTGTCTATGGAGCTGAATTTTGTTCCGTGCAGCACAGCTTGGAGGTTGTGAGCATGTTCATATCATTTCAGTTTCTGAGGAGAATCGAACCGAAGCAAAGTGTCCTCGTTCTCGATTTTTCTAAAAGTGCGGAGGTCTGTTTTCTCAGATCTTTGTGACTCATCGTGCGAATCATCTCGTTCCGTCAGGACTCTCATGTCATGTCAGGAAGAGCAAAGACGCCAACGTGCCGCTGAAGGAAAATGTTCTTATTGCGTGTTTCAGGTGTCCGAGTGTTCCAAATCGGAAGGACCTTCACTCTCGACCTCGCCAGGTTCCGATTTCTTGACATCACCAGCTCACCGCTCGGTACCACTGACCTCAAGGCATTTCTCAAGAACGTCTTCACGGGCCTCTCAAAGTTCCCTCCAGAGCCCAATCAAGAGCACCGGTTCCTCGCCCCCGAAGACTGGCAGCTCAAATTCTCTAAACAAGTTTCACAATCGGCTAGTGGATAAGCTAAAGCGGTCCTTGAAGAAAGCGGACGATGGTGCCGATGACCAGAGGAACCTCTCGTGAGGCAACCCAGTGGTTTCGTACCGGCCGCCCCTGACCGGCTCGAAGCCGATCGAGATTCGCCGTATCTCGGCACCACCTTCCGTTTCCGGAACTAGTAGCGTCAAGGTTGCACGCTCTTGCCCGGAACCGCCAGCCTGGTAGAGGAACCGCTCATCCGAACGAGAGTCACCAGCGGATTCTCAGAGATAGCCAAAACGCTTCTTCTTTCGCCTCCATTCCCAAAAGCGTCCTTCGAGCCGGCTTGGCCTTCAATATTTTGACTTTCACCTTACTCATCCATACGAGCCTGAAGGTAATCCATGAGATCCAGAAAGTCAGCAGGAGAGAGAGAAAGAGAGAAAGAAAGAGATGATGAGATCCTGATGACATCTATCAGATTCAGGAAATCATCAGGGATAGTGAAGGTCCCAAACTGATCCAGAAGTCAATCATGAGATGATTCCAACCTGGATGGGATCTTCAAACCCAGACGATATTAGGGAGAAAAAGTACTTGGAGCAGATAAAGGTGGAAGATATTTTTGAAGGAAGACAACTTCTTTGAAAGAGTTTTTTTGAGAGCGCAATTCTGGACTATAGGAGGAGGATTCTCTACTGAACAATTACTTACTTGTGCATCCTTTTTCTACATTAGTGTGTTCTACTTCAATCCCAGCATCGAATGATCAACGATCAACACATAGCGACGAATGATTGGTTTCCATTCTTTGTTTAACACTCTACTTTACCAGCCTGCCTTGGGTTTGTAAAGCCGCAGACTTTTCGTTATTCAGAAAACGAGAAACAAGGGAAGAGTGAAGATTTTAAAAGATTTTCTCAGTTTCTTCACTGGAATGGAGAGTATTGAGAAATCTGCTTAGGGAATGAGTGTCTTGATGCTTCGCTCGTCTGATATATAGCTTCATGCTCTTTCCTTGATTCGCGTTTTCGAGAGCGATCTTATTACTAAAATCATTACCAACTAAGTCTACACAATATCAGAGTTATAAAGAGCTCACTTGGTCTCAAAACACCAAACATTTATCATTCGTGATCAGAACGATGTTGAAAATTCACTTTGAAAATAATTTGTCTCAAAATTGAAGAAAATCCTCTTGTAAAAATTAGCAAAAATCTTGTGTTAAACAGTCTTTGGAATAGAAGCGATGACTGGATTTAAAGCATACTTCGATAGCGTGTAGAATCTCGATTGCTCTATATGGCAAACAAACCATCTTCTATACTTTCATCTCGAGATTCTGGTTTGCAGACTATAATAATACCAATGCGAGGTTCGCTTTAAGATTAAAGAATGGGATGTGCGGAGAGCAGAAATGTCCAATATTATCCAATTTGGGTGAAAGGAAAAAAGCCTCTATAACGTTGTCCCCACCATGGTTCCCTTTGCGCTCGAGGCGTAGTTGGAACTAGGAGTGGGGATAAATGGGGCGGATCCTAAAGCCCTTAGGTGTTAATTTGGGTATTTCTGTGTGAAGGTAGCAAAGAAAAGGCAGATATTTAATCATTCTGTGACTAGTAAGGCATATCTTGCTTCAAGATTGAGGTGAAGAGATTCCGGTTGACTCACGGAATATTAATAATCATTTCGCGCCACCGGATGTCGCTTGCCTTTTGATTTTCTTAGCTTTTAAGAAAGACACTGAATGAGAGAGAGGGAGTGAGAGAGAGAGAGATAGAGAGAGAGAAAAGCAGTATGTGCTCATCGCTAAAGCACAGAGCAGTGTCTAACGAAAGCCTATAATAGGAAAGACTTATATTTATTGTAAAGATGATCGCAGGATTCTTCGTACTTACTCGTTACTTATCCTGTTCATCAGAAAAAAATTCGTGCCAGGCGATCATGAATTGGCAACTTGATACTAAAATTAAAACGATACTGAAATTATTGAAAATAATTTCGAAACACGTACTTTTATCACGTACAGTATTAACAGAGGAGTATATTTTGATACGAAATTCTATATTTAGTTCGAATCTAATTAGCTTTATGAATACTCAAAGTGAAAAATTGAAATCAAGTGAAATTAGTCATATGTATTAGATTAAAGATAAAGGGTGATTGGAAGATCGTTTTGGCGCGGATTCTTTTTTTCCAATTTTGATCTAGTTGAACTAAGGAAAAATATTTTTTTAAATCTGCTCACTATCCAAATAGGCGGTGTCATCGTACTAGAAATTTCGAACTGGGGATTCTCGTCTAAAAAAAAAATAATAAAAAAAGTTTGTTAAAAATATACTTTCTGCTGGAAATTTACAATCTACTTTCAGTATTGATACTATTTATTTAAAAGGAGAATCCTCGGTTTGGAAAATAAGGTCACGTTCACGTCCTTGAGGATAAAAAGATAGATACTCTCCAATGTTTTCTATATGTTTTTGTAGCTGGGCTGCAAGAAACCCCATGAAAATGCAACAATTTTCTTTTTAAATCCAGGCAAATCCGACTGTTGGAAGAATTTTTTTTTATAAATTCTCGATAATTGTTTGAAATTTGACGAAAGGAAAAGAAACGATAACGATGCCGCGTGTAACTCTGTGATACCGTAAGCTAAGATAGAATTATTTCTGCAATGGTTGTAGTCAAGAGAGATAAACATATATTTGCAGAAAACCGAGCGAAAGCTGCAATACAGCTAATCAAATTTATATATCTGGCAGTGTTCGTTTGGATGCTTGCGGTGTTTAAAAGTCTCAATGACTTATAGAGAAAGTGTACGTGGATTCGTTGAAAATTTTGAGAAAATTTTGAGATAAAGTCATTTATCTTGAATTGTATTCGCTATATTCGTTCGGCGTTCGGCATGAACAACGAAACGGTTCCTTTTGACGTAAGATTAATGATAGTGATGATAGAATCACGTATTGCCAGCAAGGATTTGCATTTTTGACAGGGTGCGAGCGATGTAAATATTTTCAAAAATTGTTGCTTACTTTAGTCAATTCAAAGTGTTAATATCAAATTATTATCAAAATCTATTTGGTATAATGATAAATTATTATCCTTTCAAGTTGAAGTTGTTAAAATTTTAACAGTTGAGCATATTATTTACTACATCAACACTAATTATTTATGTTTAAAAATGTATCAAGTGGATTGATCAGAGTAAGAAATGATTTTTGGGGTTTAGGAGAGAGAAAACATCGGATTGAAAAATGGCGCGTGGACGTGTCGTGGTATATCGAAGATAATTTCCAAGTTGCCGCTTTTAAGACTGCTTTAAACGAAAAAAAAATTATTCTAGCCAATTGGATGTATAGGAAACGTGGTGCTGGACGAGATTTGTGGACCGAGAATAATTGTTGGAAGATAAAAAATTTGTTTTTTCGTAGAGTAAGAAGTAGATATCTTTCCCTCGGTAATGAGAAATTTCTTTTCTAGAATCAACATTTTCTTAATCAAAGAAATGATGGCTGATTTTAACGAATATTTTTTAATTCTAAGAATTCTTTTTTTCTAATTGTAAGCGTAAAATCGATCCCAGATCTCGTCGAAAAATTTGTACTGATTTGATTAAGCAGTGTTACTATAGTTAGTGAGAGATTGAAAAGATACAATCTATTTATTACCGACATCACTTGAGGAATGTAAAAAAGAGGAGACCGGGTTACACTGTTGAAATTTATTTAAAGCGCGTACGTGAAGTTATTCGCATTTAACCCGTCATTTATCAGAAACGCGACTTTGTCTTTGTGATTATACGTAAATTGTAATTTTAATTCAAATACTATCTTTATTTTTGAAAGTAAAATTGACGTGCAATGGAGTATTGCAAATTTATTTCAAATTGAATAACTTGACGTGCTTGATAATATTATAATTTTATACAAATTTATATGCTCAGCACTATGTGTTGTACACAACAAATTTCAACAGAGTAGGCCAATTGTAAAATTTTTTCGAAAAACACTTTTTGATTTAGAGTAGACTTTTCCAAATTGAGCACGTTTTTCTAAAGTGACAAATTCGCACAGACGAAAAAATTTGTTCCAAGGTCTTCTCGAACATTTTTGTTCCAGAGTGAATTGCTCTAATTTATTCTAAAATTATTTTTTTTCTATTACGATTCGTGATACCTCTCTCGGGACATTTTGAGCTGAATTTTAGAGCCTGGCTGAGGAGAAACGAGAAGGCATTTCTACTTAACGATTGCATTTTTGAATATCATGAACATCGAATTTTGTTTTCTTTGCTATTTTTCCATAGATATTATTTTTTCGCCTTTATGTATATAAAAATCTATTAATTGACCGCGGAGTTTTCTCCTCATCTATGGCAATTTAATATCACTGCCAAAATCCCAGGAATATTCTAAAGTCGCGGAACTCGAAGCGATTCAGTGAAAATTTGAGTTCCGTTGAACTTTTTCGACTTTTAATTCGTAGTTATTTATTTTTCGACGAATAGGATATTATTATACAAAAGCCCCGCTTGACTCGCTTATCTCGATTTATAATTTAGACATTGTGCTTTGAAACGACAATCCGGCTTACCGAAAAATTAGTGATATGATTTGTGGAGCACTGTCTGAATATCAAATATTTTTTATGGTCTCCAAATTTGTGAAATATTTTAATAGTTTTGATGATTGTTTTTTTGGAAAGGAAAATATTTTGCTCAAAATTAGAAATCGAGAGGGTGAGAAAAAGTGGGGTGCACATTCCATTGCGTATAAGGTAGATTATTGTATATTAAAATAATCTGTTAGCGTTTGATAAATAATCCCATGAGATATTATACGAGGATAATAAATGAATATTAATATACCTACAGTTTTTGATGCTTGAAAATAGACCTCGGTTCATCACTATTATGTATCGTGATTTTTATGTCATGTTCAATAAATGAGTTATGATCTTTACGTAATACCTGCCTATCATTATTCAGCTACAGCTGATTTCCTGAGTATCCTTCTCTTAGACCTTTAAGGATTTTTATTTCGCTTCTACGATTTCTATCGATTTCTTTAATGATATCTACTTGTATTTTTAATCTCATTAATTTATTTTTTATTATGCATTAAACTGCGTTAGTTGTAGATCTATTGCACTTTGAATAGAATTTCAAACTTTCTGAAATCTCAAAACTAATTTTACTTCATGTCGAATTTTTTTTGTTATAAAATTGTTTTTGTAGCTTGTCTTCTTCTAGAAAAAGTTTGAATAACTTAAAAATATTTGAAAAACAATAGAGTATGTAAATCAGTAGATACGTATTTATAATTTTTTAAAGCAAATATTAATTCAGTCAAGAGGAAACTTGATGTATTTTTCTGATTTTTATCGTCAAGGCTTGTTGAAAAAAATAGTCTCTTGATTATCTAGATAGAATAACTTGTTATGTCTAGACAGTAGCAATATTTTTGTATCATACAAAATCCGGTATATCCTATTAATGTTGTGAAGGAGATAATTAATAAACATGATAGACATCAATTAAGTACTTGTGTCAGATTTAGTCATAAAACTTACTCTAGGCAATTTATTCAATCAATTATAGTATATTAAAAGTAAATATTAATATTTTATGAGCACTTATTCTAATCTTTGTGAACAAAAATGTATATTTTTATTTAAGAATAATTTAAACCGAAATCATTCTATTGCACTGTGATTTTTTTTTGTCAAAATCGAAAGTGTAACTAACGCTTTATGTATGAAAATTACAAAAATTTAGAATATTCTCATTTGAAAAGAATTCAAACAGAAAGGGGTTGAGTTTTGAAAGCAATCAAATTGGAAATTCATGCAAAACCTGGCATTTAAGAAAGATTCTAATTCGAAAGAAATCCAAATATTAATTGAAAATCTAAATTCGAACTTGTCTCATTTTCAAATAATTCACGTTGCTCATTGTCGCATTTGGAAAAGAAATATTTCATTTGATTCTAAAACTTTTAAAAGTGCAAACCAACATTTTTTAATGGCAAGCTCTTTTTTTAACTCTGTAGTAATTTATTTCTAATTCAGAAGCAGTTTTCTGAGACATAAATCTTTAAGCACCTGTCGAAATTTTGAAGAGAAAAAAAAAATTGAATTTTTCCTGTTCATTTGTCACAGCAAAATTTTGAGTTTTTTTTATCTTAATCCTATTTTACCAGGACTTTTTTGAGACATGAGTCTACGAGCAATTATAAAAATTTAAACAAAAAATACAACGGAACTTGAGTAAAAAATTTTGAATTTGAAAAACTTTTATTTAGAGAAAAGTACGCTTACTCGAAAACCTTGAAATTAAAAAATATAATAATTGAAAGTTTAGGAAATGCAAATTTAAATATAATCTAAAGTAGAAATTTATTTCATATGAAAAAAAGGCAAATTCGAAAAAATTGGAATCAAATTGCCAAAAATAGCAATTATTGGTACTTTTTCGTGCTGGAAAAGGGGTAGGCTGCGACAGAACTTGCCCCTTCCCTTTACCAGCTCGAAAAATTACCATTACGATTTTTTTTAAATTTTATAAACTTTTATATATTTATATTATTTATATTTATATATTTATTTAACATATAATTTTAGGGCCGTGGCTGCGTGTACAGAAATTTTTCGGAACGCATAGAAACTGCCTAATTTTAATGTTAATTATAGCAATTGATGAATATTACTTTTCTAATATTTTAGAAAAATAAAATGTTAAATATTGAAATTAATGAACGATTAGTGGAATTCAATAAAATAATTCAAATTTATTAATATTTAACATTAATGAAACCTTTGATTGGTTCATATTTTATTTCAATATAATACATTTCTTCTTATATTGTTTCGTTCAAAAATTTGATTTGAACAAAAAAATTGTAATAATAATAAAAAAAATTTTTTTTATGTATTTTCAGAAAAATACAAATGTTTTTGTGACAAATGTATCAAAGTGAGTAAATTCACAAATTAATCAACTGCTGAATATTAAAATTATTCAAATATTTTCATGTTTAATATTAATGAAACATTTGATCGATTAATATTTTATTTTAATATAATGCATTTTTTCTTATATTGTTTCATTCGATAATTTTATTTGAAAAAAATTGTAATAAAAATGTTTTAAAAATATTTTTGTGTATTAAAAAAAAAAATTTTTGTAACAAATTTATCAAAGTGAGTAACTTCACAAATTAATCAACTGCTAAATATTAAGATTATTCAGCAATTATTGAAATTTATTAAAATATATTAGCATGTAAAATTAATGAAATCTTCGATCGATAACACAGTCCCACAAAAAAATGTAGGAATTCCGACGGACCTGACTAGTCAATTCTTACGTATTTTGGGTCGCTGAATCCGTATCCGAAATCGGAATTTCAAAATTATCTCTTGTTTTCTTTCTAACCTCAAAATATCCTAAACTCAAAAACACAGTCCCACAAAAAAAGGAGTTTCAACAGACCAGACTAGTTCATTCTTACGTATTTTGGGTCGCTGAATCCGAATCCGAAATTCCGAAGTTAGCTCTTGTTTTCTTTCTGACCGCAAAAATGTATGAAAATTTTTTTTAGGTTAGGAAGGGAACACTAACTTCAGAATTTCGGATTCAGCGACCTAAAATACGTAAGAATGGACTAGCCTGGTCCGTAAATATTGTTTTTATAAAAACATTATAACAATGAGTATAAAGTGAATATAATTCCACGAAAAACCCCATTTTTTCGGTACATACAGGCACTGCCTAATTTTAATGTTAATTACAGTAATTTTTAATATTCTAACATCTCTTCTTATATTTTTTCGACCGGAAATTTGATTTAGTGAAAGAAAACAATTTTGATTATTTTTGTGTCTTCAGAAAAATACAAATGTGTTTGTAAAAAATTTATGAATCTGAATATAAAGTGAATATAATTTCATCGAAAAAACAATTTTTTCGGTACACATAGACACTGCCTAATTTTAATTTTAATTATAGCAATGTGTAATTTGTACTATTCTAATATTTCAAATAAATCAACAATTAGAGAAATTCATTATAATAATTATTCAAATCTATTAATATTCAAAAATTATGAAATCTATGATTGATTCATATTTATTTCAATATAATAGACTTCTTATATTGTTTTATTCGTAAATTTAAATTGAAAAGAACAAAGATGTTTATAAAAAATTTTTTTTGTCTTCAGGAAAATACAAATGTTCTTGTAACAAATTTATAAAAGTTAGTATAAAGTGATCAGTTAATAAAGACAAATTCTTGATCATTTTTGTATTTTTTAACAAAAATACAAATGTTTTTTGGTCTCCCCCGACTGATACGTTACTTTTGGACTAGAAAGAAGGTTTTGCATCAAAACTTCGGAAAAGTCGTGCAAGTAAACAATTACCCAATTATTTGTAAACAAACCCCATTATTTCTATTGTATTGCAATTGTTGATAAAAGCTATAGAATAAAATAAAATAAATTTAAGGACAATTTCTAAGCAATTTCTCTAGATGTTATAAAAAATGAAATTGTCTGAAAGAGTCAGACGAAAGTTAAGATCAGAAACCGCAGACGGAACGTAAGAAGTCACCTGATGCATTCCTTCTAGAAATTTCTCCGGTGTAACGTCAATGCTCTTGCAAGTAGTTCAATTAATAATACAATCGCGATGCCGTTGCTGTCATCAGACTCGATTGTTTCACGCTCTTGCTTGATATGTCATACTTCAGCTGATGAATCGTGTTAAAGAAAGTTTGCTCGCAGTTTCACACGTATCAATGAACTCGAGAATTTACCGTTGCAAAATTGCAAATATCGAGAGAAAATCTTTCAAGTCAAATATTTAATGCTATTTTCAACTGACTTGACTCATTTCTAATTAAGAGATTCAAGACTAAAGAATTTCAAATAAAATCGTTTAATATTGTACAATTTTATATTCAGCTTTCAAAATTAAAAATTTTCAAAATTAAAATGAAAATTAGAGAGCTTACAACTGAATAATTTCATATGAAAAGCCTTAAAAATACAGGGTGGCTAAGGTTAGGAAATTCCAGAAAGTCAGGGAAAATCAGGGAATTTAAAACCGGCCGGGGAAAGTCATGGAATCGTCGAGAAACTGAAGTTGAAGTTAATTTTGTTATTTTGTTGAAAATTCAACAATTTGGTTGAAAAATCCGTCATTTTGCGTTGGAAATTCATCTATTTTAGTACAAATTGCACCTTTTTTGGTTAAAAATAACAACTGTTTGGTTGAAAATAATTATGTTTTTGTTGAAGATTCAAATATTTTTTGGAAAATTCGTCTTTTTTGGTTGAATTCAACTGTATTTGGTTCAAAATTAAAATCCATTTTTTGTGGGAAATTTATCTTTTTTAAAAGAAATTTAATCTTCTTGTTTAAAAATTCATCTATTTGGTTAAAAATTGAACCATATCGTTGAAAATTTATTTTATTTGATTGGAAATTAATTTTTTGGTTATATGATTCACCATTTTAGTTGGAAACCCTTTTTTCGTTCAAAATTTAACTGTTTTGTTGAAAATTATGTTTTTTGTTGAAAAATTATTTTTTTAACTGAAAAATTTAACAATTCCATGTTTGAATAAACATTTATCTTCTTCAGTTGAAAATTCAACTATTTTGTTGAAAATTCGTCTTTTGTGGTAGAGTATTAATCTTTTTGTTGACTTCATCTTTTTGGTTGAAAATGTAACTAACAGATTGAAACTTCCTTTGATAATTTCAATATTTAGTTGAAAATTAATGTATTTTGTTAAAAATTATTATTTTTTTCGTGAAAAATTAATCTTCTTGTTTAAAAATTCATCTATTTGGTTGAAAATTTAACGATATTTCGTTGAAAATGTATCTTCAGTTGAAAATTCATCTTTTGTGGCAGAGTATTAATCTTCTTTTTGACTAATTCATCTTTTTGATTAAAAATTCATTTCTTTGGTTAAAAATTTAAATAGCAAATTCAAAATTCCTTTACAAATTTCAAATATGTTGACCTTTTGTTTGAAAATTCATTGCTTTGGTTGCAAATGAGTTTTTTATTGGAAATTATTTTTTTTTATCTGAAAATTTAACTATGTTCCATTTTTTGTCGAAAATGTATCTTTTTTATGGAAATTTAATCTTCTTGGTTGAAATTTCATCTTTTTGGTTAAAAATTGAACTGTGTTGTTGAAAATTTATTTTATTTAGTTGAAAATTTATTTTTTTTACTGAAAATTTAACTATTCTATTTTAAGTTGAAAATTGATCTGTTTTATGTGGAAATTGAACTATTCTGTTGAAAATTCGTCTTTTGTGGCAGAGTATTAATCTTTTTGTTGACTAATAAATCTTTTTGGTTGAAAATTCAGGTATTTTGTTAAAAATTAATCTTTTTTGGTGAAAAATTAATCTTAATGTTTAAAAATTCATCTATTTGGTTAAAAATTGAACTATATTTCGTTCAAAATTCTAAATTCATTCTATTTGATTGAAAATTAATTTTTTGGTTATATGATTCATCATTTTAGTTGAAAACCTTTTTTTTTCGTTCAAAATTTAACTGTTTTGTTGTGAGTTATTTTTTTGTTCAAAAATTATTTTTTAACTGTTAATTTAACAATTCCGTGTTTAATTAAAAATTTATCTTCAGTTGAAAATTAATCTTTTGTGGCAGAGTATTAATCTTCTTCTTGACTGATTCATCGTTTTGATTAAAAATTCACTTCTTTGGTTAAAAATTTAAATAACAAATTGAAAATTCCTTTAACAATTTCAAATATCTTGATCTGTTTGGTTAAAAATTCATTCCTTTGGTTGCAGATGAGTTTTTTATTGAAAATTATTTTTTTTATCTGAAAATTTAACTATATTCCATTTTTTGTCGAAAATGTATCTTTTTTGATGGAAATTTAATCTTCTTGGTTAAAAATTCATCTTTTTGGTTAAAAATTGAACTGTGTTGTTGAAAATTTATTTTATTTGGTTGAAAATTATTATTTTTTTTACTGAAAATTTAAGTATTCTGTTTTAAGTTGAAAATTTATCTGTATTATGTGGAAATTCAACTATTTTTTTTCAAATTCGTCTTTTTGATGGATAAGTAATCTCATTAGATTAACCTTCAACTTTTTGTTTAAAACTGAATTGCTTTGGTCGAAAATTAAACTAATTTGTTGAAAATTCGTTTTCTTTAAGCTACTAATTTTTTAAACAGAAAATGTGACTATTCCATTTTTGCTTTAAAATTGATCTTTATAGTTGAAAATTAATTTAATTAGTCGAATACTCTTTCTTTTTGGATTAAAAAGTCAACCGTTTTGGCAGATAATTCATATTTTCGGGTTGAAAAGGACATTCGTCTTGGTTGCAAATTCAACTCTTTCGTTGAAAATTCCTTGTTTCGGTTTGGAAATTAGTCTATTCTGGTTGAGAATTCAACTAATTTGTTGAAAATTTGTATTTTTTGGTTCATTGAACTATTTTTGATTGCAAATTAATTTTTTTGTGTGGAAATATCAACTTTTACACTTTTTGTTGAGAATTCATTTAAGTAATCTTCGACAAGAAAATTCTTGTCGAAGATTACTTTAAAGAATCTTCGAAGATTACTTTAAAAATTTAACTATTTTGTTGATTAATCCCTTTTTTCTTGGTTGAAAATGAATTCGATGGAATATTCTTGGATTTTAAAAATGTTCTTTGGAATTCTCTTGATGTTTTTAACTCTCGCTAAAGTCTTTTAAAATCACCTAATTTCTTCTAAAATCACACAATTTTGCCCAATCAAATGGATTTAAAAAATTGAATTCTTAAGCGTTTAATGAAATTCTTTTGAATTCCCTGGAATTCTTCTCAATTTACGCCAATGTTACTGAAATCAGTGGAATATTTTGGAATTTTTTCAATTCATTCGAATTTTTATGAATTTCATTGAATTCTATTTGAAGAAAATAATAACGCTTCAGGAAATTTCAAAGATTTTCAAATATTTTACGATTTTTTCCGCTCTCCATTAGTAGGAATTTTCAATTGATTTTTGATGGCGTCGTTTTCAAAGACTCCTAAATGCATCTTAAATTCTCCCTAAAACTTATAATATTGCAGTTCAATTATTATAACTATTTTAATATTTTAACCAGGAGCGAATTTCATCTATATCTATATATAACTCTTTTTCAAACCTAGAGAGCCTGTTTGAAGAAAATATTAACGCTTGAGGAAATCTCAAAGATTTTCAAATATTTTAGGATTTTTTCCGCCCTCTATTCGTGGTAATTTTCAATTCATTTCAATGTTTTCCGAGGGAAATCTCAAAGATTTTCAAATATTTTAGGATTTTTTCCGCCCTCTATTCGTGGTAATTTTCAATTGATTTCAATGTTTTCCGAAAGCATCTACAAATATTTCAATACACTCAATTCTTCCAACGGTCGAAAGTGAGGCGCACTTGTAACATGACTCCGAGGATGCACCTCTTTGTCCAAATAAAAAAAAAAAAAAGAGAACTCAGTCTGACTTCAGTGTCTCATGAAGCGAGTCGACTTTTCGAAATAGGGAAGGAAGAAAATATGGAATTTTACAGTTTGATTATTTTTCAATAAACTTTGTTTCTGTATATAAAAATATTCATACAAGATTTTATAACCGCGTAACCAGAGTATAATTTGGAAGTTGACTGAAAATGGAGTAACCTACAACCTGCTTTAAAAAGATAAGTTTTTCTTCATTTTATACCAATTCATATTAATTTCTGCTGAAGTGAAATTTTTCTTCATGCAATGATAGAATTGGGGTTTGAAGAAAATAATAACGCTTCAGGAAATTTCAAAGATTTTCAAATATTTTACGATTTTTTCCGCTCTCCATTAGTAGGAATTTTCAATTGATTTTTTATGGCTTCGAAGGAATTTCAAAATTTTCAAGAAATCCTCACATGTTAAAGCTTTTCGCAAATTGCCAGGGATTAAAAATTATAATATTGCATTGACGCGTCGTTTTCAAAGACTCCTAAATGCATCTTAAATTCTCCCTAAAACTTATAATATTGCAGTTCAATTATTATAACTATTTTAATTTTTTAACCAGGAGCGAATTTCATCTATATCTATATATAACTCTTTTTCAAACCTAGAGAGCCTGTTTGAAGAAAGTATTAACGCTTGAGGAAATCTCAAAGATTTTCAAATATTTTAGGATTTTTTCCACCCTCTATTCGTGGTAATTTTCAATTGATTTCAATGTTTTCCGAAGGAAATCTCAAAGATTTTCAAATATTTTAGGATTTTTTCCGCCCTCTATTCGTCGTAATTTTCAATTGATTTCAATGTTTCC
>CAKNYM010052659.1:437793-451054 GCA_932195095.1 Andricus curvator
GATAGTAGACGCTTTAAAAGACTCTTTTAAAGAACTATTAGGAGGTGAAGATATAGGACAACAAAACTGCGACATAGAACATAATGCATTAGAAAACCCAATTGAAAAAGTCTGTGTCACTGAGGTCCGAGACATAATTAAGAACTTGAAAAACGGTAAGGCTGCTGGCATAGACAGTATTAGTGCTGAAATGCTCAAATACGGTGGCGAGTACATACCTCACAGGTTGTGCGAATTAATAAATTTATGTATCGAGACGGGAAAAGTCCCAGACGATTGGAAAAAAGCGATTATCGTACCAATATACAAAAGAAAGGGAGATAAAAACAACTGCAGTAATTACAGAGGTATCAGCCTACTAAGTACCGTAAGTAAAATATACTCAAAAATACTTATTCGTAGGGTAATGGAAATCACAGAAGAAAAAATATGGGAAGTCCAAAGTGGATTTATGCCAGGAAGATCATGTACAGATCAGATATTTAGCCTAAGACAGATCACAGAAAAAAGCTTGAGAGTAGGAAAGAAAGTTTTCTGTGCATTTATTGACCTAGAAAAAGCATTTGACACGGTAAATAGAAGTAAACTTTGGGAAGTTCTTAAAGAATACGGAGTAAATGGAGGGCTCCTGCAAGCAATAAAAACAATATATACAGGTAGTAAAGCGAGCGTAAGGGTAAACGGGAAACTGAGTGACTGGTTCGATATTACGCAAGGCGTGAAACAAGGATGCGTTATGTCCTCGTGGCTATTTATCATATTCATGGATAAGTGTCTAAGAACTGCACTCTTCGACGAAGAAGGTGTAGATCTCCAAACAGTTAAGGTACGTGGGTTAGCTTTCGCAGATGACAAGATTGTTATGGCAGAATCAGTCGAGGACTTGCAAAGAATGTTGAATAAACTTCATACAAGCATGAAGGACATGGGACTCAAAATTAACGTAAATAAAACAAAAATCATGGTGTTTGAGGGAAAGAGTGAGAAAACAATGTGCAACATTGTCCTAAATGATGAGAGATTAGAACAAGTTGACAAGTACGTATATCTAGGTAGTCTATTCACTAGCGACGGAAAAATAGATGGGGAGTTAGATAGGCGCATAAATAAGGGTAAACAGGTTATCGGTAGAGCAGGGTCCATCCTAACAAATAAAAACATATCAAAAAAAGCTAAAATGGCCATACACAATTCTATATTCGTACCGACTGTACTATACGGTAGCGAGACATGGACCTGTCAAGAAAAGGACAGGAGTAAAATTAACGCGATCGGCATGAAACCTCTGCGCATAATATGCGGGAAAACCCTAATGGACAAAGTCCGAAACGAGACAATCCTCAAAGAATGTGGTGCAAAAGAGACAATAGTTGACACATGGGAAAGAAATCAGTTAAGATGGTTCGGACATCTTGAAAGAATGAAAGATGAACGACTGACCAAACAAGTGTATAAAGGTAAAGTAAATGGCAGAATGCCCAGAGGTAGACCGCCGAAAGAATGGTTAGAATCTGTAAATGAGACATTAATCCGTAGAGACATAAGAAGCCATAGAAACACAAGAGCTTGCATGAAAAAATGCATGGACGTGAAGGAAGCTAGAGTAGTATGCCAGGACAGAAAAGTGTGGCGACAAATAGTTTGTAAACAGAGTGACAGTAGAATGAATGACGCCTGAAACAAAGATCTTGGATACTAATGGGCCCAAGTGGAGAACCATACATAACAATTTTGTGAGGCTCTTCACTTGGGGTGATCGCTAGAGAGATTGATCAGCAACCTGGGTCGGAGCAGTGTTGCGGAGTAAACGTGTCATTTAAATAAATAACACGAGAATTCCAGATCAATCTAAAATATATATACCTAACACTTATATACCTATCCACCTCATACCTATATTCCTACCTACCTTATACCTATATACCAATATGCACACTACTATTCTCCAACCGAGCAAGTCACGCCTACCCCGAAAGGGAAATGGCTTAATGGTATAATAATACCTTCAATTTTTCAAAACTCACTCGAATTTTATTTAATTCGTTACATTTTTCTCAATTCACTTAAATTCTATTAAATTTGCCCTGAATTCTATTTACTCTCATTTTACTCAATTCAACTTATATTTCTTCATTTTTTAATATTTGTTCAATTATATTCTTTTATATTTTTATGAATTCAATCCAAGTCTCTTGAATTTCCTTGAATTCTTTGAATATTTTGGATTTTTTGAACTCATTTGAAATTCACTCAGAATTCTTATTAATTTGTCCTGAATTATTTTCAAAATTTTTGAATTCCTTGGAATTCTCTTAATATTTTTAACTCTCGTTGAAGTCTTTGGAATTCACTTGAATTCTTATAAAGTCATTCAATTTCATTCAATGAAATGGATTTTTAAATTTGTTTAAAATTATTATTTTTTAATTTACCTTAGAGTCTTTTAAACTGACCTGCAATTCGTAGGGATTTTATCAAATTCGTTGGAAGGCCCTTCGATTCTTCTAAATTTATGTCACTTGAAAAATTTAAAATTTGTCAAGTTTTCAATTTTCAACTTGTCAACTTTAACTTGTCAATTTGTCAACAAATTCTAAATTTATGTTACTTAAATTTTGAGAAACATTTTTTTCCTGAACTAAAATTTGGCTGAATTATAAAAATAATGATAGTAACAAAGTGTACTCAAAAATGAAAAAAAAGCAATTGTTATTAACAAATTTGATTTATTTGTCCCATAATATTAAAGATCATTTAAGAAAATTATTCAGAAAAAACTTGCTTTTTCTACCAAAATGCCTAAATTTGTTAATAAATTCTTTAAAATAGGTGTCATTATTTTTTATATAATATCTTACTTCAATAATCACTTTAAAATTTGTTTTTCTTACTATTTAGTTTCTTAAAAAGAATTTTTTAAATAAAACGTTCCGACAGAGGTATCTTAAAACTCCTAATAAAAATTATAATTGTTAATTATTGGGCATTTTTCGTCAACATTAACTAATTTTAATAATTCGAAGCAAATTTTGTTCAGAAAAATTGTTTCTCAACGAAAATCCCACAGTCGAGTATTTGTTTATGCCACTTGTTTATAAGGATAAATATAAACATTATATATGAATTATTTATGTTTATTATGTATATGAATCTGTATTAATTATAATACATAATGAGTCTATTTTTGGGAGATAATAAAGATATTGTAGAAAGTGAAAAAATGAAAAAGTTTATTCGAAAATATTGCTTGAAGCATAATTATTTATTGATTCAAAGTAATTTTTTATGCCGTGGTTTACATTAATGCAAAATATAATTGAACTTCTAGTACATAGAAGAATACAATAATCGTAATACTAACAAAATGAGGGGTCATGAAGTGGCATAAATATTTATTACAAATATTCAATGAACATAACACAACTGATTATGCAAATCATTACATCTACAGCAACGACCTAATGATCCACATTTTTTTTCGCTAAACTTCCTACGTGTTTGCACAAGTGTAAACATTAATCGATCTCTGATTACGGCGTAATTAAATTCTAGAAACAATCAGGATAAATTCGGACAAATCGTTCCGTTGTTTCATTTTACTAAATCATGTTAAGCAGTTGTAATTATTGATTTTTATAGTCATATTTTTAATTGGAAATCGATTTCCGCTATCAGTGTAATAAGGAAAGTTTGATGTAATTTCTCATTATTTTCGGAAAATGAAAAGTCACTGATTTTTTTTTTACTTTATACGTTCCAATATGAAACGATCAAGATTTCAAGTCAACATATATTGCATTTTCAAAAAAATTGTTGAATTTTTAAACCAAAAAGATTTATTTCCTACCTGAAGAGATGAATGCTCGACGAAAGAATTGAGGTTTCAAGCTAAAAAGTCAAATATTTAAAAAAAAAGTTGACTTTTAAACCAGAAAAGATGTTTTTTAAGAAGAAAATTAGAAACACAATATTAACAAGTCAATCTGTGCAAAAATTTATTTTTGAAACAAAAAGGCTATAAAAATAATTTAAATAATTTAATTTAATTTAAAAATAAATTAAATTTCAGTTGTTTTGAAAAAACACATTCAAAAAGTTCAGTATATGCAAAAAGAATTCTTTGTCAACTCAGAAAAGATGAATTTTCAACCAAAAAGGATGATTTTTAACCAAATGGTTGAATTTTCAAAAAAACAAATTAATTTTAGACCAAACAGTTGCATTTACAATAGAATAGTTGAACTTTCAAGTAAAAGAGACGAATTTTTAATCATATTGTTGAGTTTTTAAACAAAAAAGAATTAACTTCAACAACAAACAGTTTTTTTATTTTTCACCAAATAGTCGAATCTGCAAGCCAAATGACGAATTTTTTAGAAGGCAGTTGAATTTTTAATCAAGAAAGATGAATTCTCAAACAAATATTTGAATTTTCAACCTGCAAATATGAATTTGCAACCAAATGGTCAATTTTCAACGACGACTTTTCTACCATAAAAGAGGAATTTTCAGTCCAAAAGGACTAATTTTCTACCAAAAAATATGAATTTTTCAACAAAGCAGTTCAATTTTCAAACAAGGAAGGTTACTTTCGAACAAAATAAATAAATTTGCAACAAAATACTTGAATTTTTAGCCAAATAGTTAAATTTTTAACCTACAAAGATGAATTTTCAGCCAAACGGTCGAATTTTCAAACAAAGAAGATGAAACTTCATACAAAAACAGTTTCATTTTCACCCAAACAGCTGAATTTTCAAGCCAAAAAGACCAATTTTTTAGAAGGCAGTCGAATTTTCAGTCAAAAAGGATACATTTTTTATTCAAAAAAAGATGAATAGTTAACAAACCAGTTAATATTTTAACAATAATAATTAAATTTTCACAAAAGTTGTTTCATTTTCAACTAAAATTATGAGTCTTTAACAAAACAAAATGAATTTTTAAGAAAGAAGTTCAACTTTCAACCAAGCTGTTGAATTTTCAATAAAAAAAGATGAATTCTCAAAGAAAAATATAATAGTTGATATTTCAACCAAAAAAGATTTTTATTTTAAATAAAAAACAGTTGAATTCAACCAAAAAGGACGAATTTTCAACAAAAACAGGTTGATTTCAAAATAAAGTTGAATTTTCAATCAAGAAAGATTTTTCAGTCTAGAGAAAAAAAATGTCAACCAAAAAGTTAATTTTCGACGAAAGTAATAGCATTTTCAATAAAAAAGTTGATTTTTTAATCTAAGCAGAAGAATTTTAAACTAAAAACGATAAATTTTCAATCAAAAATAGAATAGTTAAATTTGCAGTTGAAATATTGATTTTCAACAACAAAAAATTCGCATTTTGTACAAAATAGTTAAATTTTCAACCAAAGAGATGGATCTTCAATTAATAAAATGAATGTCGAACAAAGTAGTTGAACCTTTACCCAAAAAGTTAAATTTTAAATCAAGAAGATTAATTTTCTATAAAAAAATAAATAAATTTTTAACTAAATTGTTGAATTTCCAACTAAAAACGATCAATTTTCTAACAAATAATGGAATAGTTAAATTTTCAGTTAAAAAAATGAATTTTCAACCGAAAAAGAACGAATTTAGAAAAAAAAGTTAAATCTTTAACCAATAAAATGATTTTTTTGACAAAGAAGTTTAGCTTTCACCCGCCATTAGTTGAATTTTCAATCAAGAAAGTTTTTTTAGTCAAAAGAGAAATTTTTTTTAACCAAATCGTTGAATTTTCAACCCAAAACGGCGAATTCTATAGAAAACAGTTGAATTTTTAAACAAAAATTTAATTTTCAACCAAATAGTTTTGAATTTTTAAGCTAAATAGTTCCATTTTCAACTAAAAACGATCAATTTCCAGCCAAAAATGGATCAGTTACATTTTCAGTTAAGAAAAGCAAAGCTTTATTTGTAAAATAAAATCACTAATTTTCATTTTTTTCTAACCATTTCAAAAAATTGTTATTGACATTTATATTTTCCACGTGTGATGTCACATTATGCGTTAACCCCTCACCCCCTACGTCAAAAATGGTCATAAAACCTTTTAACGGCCCCTTATATAACGTTTTATTTTAGCATATTTTAAAAACTGTTTTCTTCTGTGATAAGAGCTTATGAACTATTTTTTTCCTTTAAAAATTTTAATTTAAATAACATGCCATTATCTGTAATGAGAGATAATTTCATAAATTATAGAACCAGCTGCAAGAAACTTGTGTACATATTATGGCGATAGTGTGTGAAGTGTTGATTTATTATTGGAAAATAAAAGAGGGGATAGAGCAATTTTGCTCTAGGGCATCCTTGACTTTTCAAGTACCTGTTTGTATTTTCGAGATAAAGTTAACATTATACTTTAATCAATAGTCAGTCTCTGATAACTGGATAAGTCAACAATTTTCAATTTTTAGATCCAAATCTTATTATTAGATAGAATACCAGGAAATGAAATTAAAACTCCGGTTCTTTGATCCGGGCCTTCAATTAAATATATTCTGATCATAGCATTTACTATATTATTATCAAATTCTTAATATTCTCATAAAATGTAAAAGATTTATTTTATTTTATATCTGATAAACAATTTTAATTGAAAATATTAAAAAGATAAATTTCTTATGGACAAAATAGTTCAATGAACCAAAAAAATACAAATGTTCAACAAATTAGTTGAATTCTCAACCAGATCAGACTAATTTCCAAACCAAAACAAGGAATTTTCAACAAAAGAGTTGAATTTGCAACCAAGACAGATTTTTCATTCTACAGAGAAAAAAATCTCATCCAAAATGTTAAATTTTCATGCCATCAAGACGAATTTCCTTTTCAACCCGAAAATACGAATTGTCTACCAAAATAGTTTTCATATTTATGTTTTCAACCAAGAAAAAAGGAATTATTCAAAAAAATAGTTAAATTTTGAAAGTGATCTTCGAAGATTCTTCAAAGTAATCTTCGACAAGAAAATGAATTCTCAACAACTTTATTTTAGAGTTTTTTATTTTTAAAACATATTAAGAAAATATTTTATATATTTGGCAAAAAATTCGAAGTATTTTGTTGCAAATTCATTTATTTTGTTGGAAAGTAACCTTCCTTGTTTGAAAATTCAACTGCTTTGTTGAAAAATTCATATTTTTTGGTAGAAATTAATTATTTTTTAATTTATTGGTTTATAAATTAAAATCTTTTTGGTTGAAATATCAACTATTATATTTTTCGTTGAGAATTCATCTTTTTTTAATATTTTATTTATCTATACAACTTATAAAAAAAATTCAGGAAAATTGGGTGAAAACAAAATGAAAGTTGTTTGAAAGTTATAAAATATTATTATTGTTATATTCTGATGTGTATTTTGATAAATTTTATATTTCTATGTTCAAAATCTATGAACAGAAATAAACCAAAGTTGAGAGTTCAAATTTGGAAGAAGAAAAAAACATCATCTAAAATGTTTTCCAATTGACTGCTTGCAAATTTAGAAAAAAACTATTTCAAATTCTGAAACTGAAGATTCTGAAACTGAAGATCCGGAATCTTAATTAGAATTTAAAAAGGAAATATTTCTAATCCTGAGCTGATTCTTATTGAAAAATCTTTAAATTTATAAGAAAAATTTGTGAAATAATTAGAAATATTAAAAATTTTAAACGACTTTGAAATGAAAGCTTTAAAAAGTGTTTTAAAGGAATCGAAATAATTGAATAATTTTCACTTTAAAATTTCCAATGTTATTGATAAGAACTTCTAGATATAAAGCGAGATATATAAAGTCCAAGAATCCGGATACTTTTTAAATTATTCAGAATTCGAATAAAGAAGCTTTGCATTTTTTTTGCAATTACTTATATAAAACTTTGAAGTATCTTTAGATTTAATTAAACTTTTTTTTAAAAATACTTTCGGACTCAGAAGTGCTTGAAGCTCGGCCCGATGAAAAAAAAACATTAAATAAGGAGTATTGGAAAAAATTGAGATAATTATTGTTTCTGTATGTATCGAATATCATCAATTCGATTATTAAACTTAAGTTGGCAAATAGAAAAAAATTTTTCTTGGTTTCCATGAAATCAACTGAAGTAAAAAAATAATAATTTCAGACTACAGATTCATTAAGTAAATTGACGAAACTTTAAAATTTTCTTTTTTAAATTTCAGTATTAAATTAAAAAGTTTTTTTGCATTTTATTTATTTGATAGCCTGGCTGATTATAAAAGTCCACTTTACAATGTGTCCTTGAATATTAAGAAATTAACTGAAGTTTAATCACGGTGTTTTCGAGTAATCCTCAAATGTGAAACAAAAGTCTTCAAATTTCGAAAGCAATCAAATTTAAAACTTTTAGAATTTGAAAACAATTAACAAAAAACTAAAACTCAAGTTTAAAAAGAATATAAACCAGAAACTTTTGGATATAAAAATAATTAAAGTTAATAATTATGTTTTTGATTCGGAATATAACATTTTAGGATCCTTCCCATTTCAATAGAATGTAATACTATAATAAAATTTAAACTAGCCTTATATTTTAAAAATAAAAACAAGTTTTCGCGCTGTGAGTAAATTTAACCCAATTAATTATTTTAATGGTTGCAACATTCATTTTTACTCAATGAAGTTAATCCTTGTTGATATTTTATTAAATTTACTTTCAAGTCACTTAAAGTGATTACCATTTTCTAGTTTTTGCTCATTTTCTCTCTATTTGAAAAGATTTTAATTTTGACGAATCCCTAACACGCTTCTGGTTTTTAAAATATTCTCTGATTGTATTATATTTCTTTCTAATGCCATTTTCAGACTTGAAACAAATATTTTATCACAAAAATAAAAAATAAATTTTCCTGTGTGCAAATTTGTTGGCATATGAACACGATTTATTTCAAATTTGAATATGACTAAATATTAGCATTGACGTGGATCAATTTTTAATTAAATTTTCTATGAGTGCTGATGAGACAGAAATTTAATTTCTGAAATTTCTGAATAAATTTGTATAACAATATTATACTGTTATACAATTTTTGAAAAATATTAATTTCTTCCCATTTCTCTTTAAATTGACTACGTCATCCAGTAAAGTTTTGAATCATTTAAACACCTTAAGTAGTGATTAACTTTTTTTTAGCAGAAAATGAATTCGCAAGTGGTTACGCCTATGGTTTCTCGTGGATGGAATTTTCCACTGGTCGAAAGAGTATGCGCGACTCGACAGTGTCACCGGCTAAGTTATTAGTGTGAAAATTGCAACGGCCAAAATAGAATGCACGAGGGCAAAAAGCAGAATAATACTTTTGGATACTAGCCTTGATACAGATCCGTGTAAATTTATCGACTTCGCTTGATACGCTGATTTATAGAAGCTATTGAGATATTTGCCTATGACGATGTTGCACTAGGTCCTGGTGCATTTTTAATGAGTATTGAGAGCTCGTAAAACGAGAGTGACAGAAAAACTTCATTGTTAAAATTCCCTGACTTGACCCTCCTATTTCCCTGACTAGTTTTTAGTTTTTTCTTACCCAACAAGATTATTTTTCAACGGAATAGTTTAATTTTCAAGAAAATAATTAATTGTTCAACAATATAGTAGAACTTATTCAACTACTTAGTAGTTGAATTTTCAAATAAACAAATTATTTTTAACCAAAGAGTTGTAATTGCAATCAAAAAGTTGAATTTTAAACATACAAAGATGAATCTTCAACCAAATGGTATTTTTAATTTAAAAAAATTAAACCCAAACCAAAAATATTTGCATTTTCAAAAAAAGATGAATCCTCAACGGAAATGTAGTGGTGGACATTTCAAAAGAAAATAACTAATTTTCAACCAAATAGTTCAATTTTCAACCAGAGTTGAACTTTAAACAAAAATACTTAAATTTTCAACAAATTAGTTGAATTTTGAACTTACAAAGATAAATTCTTAACAGAAAATGTAATACTTGATATTATCAAGAATAAAGATGCTATCAAAAGAGATTAATTTTAAAAACAAACGTATTTTTAACCATAAAGATTAATTTTCCACCAAAAAGTCGAATTTTCAACCAAAAGTGGAAAAGTTACATTTTCACTAAAACAATTAATTTCCAAAAAAAGAAACAAATTTAAAAAAAAATTTCAACCAAGGAGAGGAATTTTCAACTAAAATGATGAATTTTTCTACCATAAAGACGAATTTTCAACAAATGAAGAATCCCCAGTAGAGAAAAAAAATTTCAAGCCAAAAGACGAATTTTCTGTAAAACAGGTGAATTTCACACCTAAAATTACGAATTTTCAAAAAAAAAGTTAAAATAGTTCAATAGTTCAATAGTTGAACTTTTATACAAATAGATGAATTTTCAACCAAAAAAAATTATTTCTAACCAAAGAGTTGCATTTAACAACCAAATATGTAGTTGAATTTTTAACCTACTAAAATTAATTTTAAACCAAGTGGTCGAATTTTTAATAAAAGAAAATTAAACTGAAACCAAAAACATTTGCATTTTCAAACAAAAAAGATGAATTCTCAACAGAAAATGTAATACTTGATATTTCTGCGAATAAAGATGCTACCAAGAGATGAATTTTAAAAACAAACGGAAACCAAAAAATTCAAATTTTCAACCAAAAGTGAAAAATTTACAATTTCACTAAAAAAATAATTTCCAATGAAAAAAAAAATTATTCAAATTTTCAATCAAAGAGATGAATTTTCAACTAAAATGATGCATTTTTCAACCAGAATTCAGAAAGGCGAATTTTCAACAAATGAAGAATTGTCAGTAAAGAAAAAAAAGTTCATCCCAATTGTTGAACTTTCAAGTCAGAAGACGAATTTTCTGTAAAACAGTTGAATTTTCAACCTGAAAATATGACTTTTAAAAAAAAGTTAAAATAGTTAAATAGTTCAATAGTTGAACTTTTAACCAAATAGATGCATTTTCAACCAAACAAATTATTTCTAACCAAAGAGTTGCATTTAGCAAACAGGTATGTAATTAAATTTTCAACCTACTAAAATTAATTTTAAACCAAGTGGTCGAATTTTTAATAAAAGAAAATTAAAGTTAAACCAAAATCATTTGCATTAAAAAAAAGATGAATTATCAGCGAAAATGTAGTAGTGTACATTTCAATACAAAAAAAGGAAGTTTCAATCAAAGAGTTCAATTTTCAACCAATTTCCAACCAAAGGGTTAAATTTAAAAAAAAATCAAATTTTCAACGAATTAATTGAATTTTTAACCTACAAATATGAATTCTCAACAGAAAATGTAATACTTGATATTTCTACGAATAAAGATGCTACCAAGAGATGTATTTTAAAAACAAACGAAAACGAAAAAAGTCAAATTTTCAACCAAAAGTGGAAAATTTACATATTCACTAAAAAAATAATTCCAATGAAAAAAAGGCATTTTTAACAAATTCTTCAAATTTTCAATCAAAGTGATGAATTTTCAACTAAAATTATGCATTTTTCAACCAGAAAGACGAATTTTCAACAAATGAAGAATTGTCAGTTAAAAAAAAAAGTTAATCCCAAATGTTGAAATTTCAAGCCAAAAGACGAATTTTCTGTAAAACAGTGGAGTTTTTAACCTAAAAATATGACTTTTCAAGAACAAGTGAAAATAGTTAAATAGTTCAATAGTTGAACTTTTAACCAAATAGATAAATTTGCCACCAAACAAATTATTTCTAACCAAAGAGTTGCATTTAGCAACCAAATATTTAGTTGAATTTTCAACCTACTAAAATGAATTTTAAACCAAGTGGTCAAATTTTGAATAAAAGAAAATTAAACTTAAACCAAAAACATTTGCATTAAAAAAAATGAATTCTCAACGAAAATGTAGTAGTGTACATTTCAATAAAAAAAACGAAGTTTCAATCAAATAGTTCAATTTTCAACCAAAGAGTTGAATTTAAATAAAAAATCAAATTTTCAACAAATTAATTGAATTTTTAACCTAAAAATATTAATTCTCAAAAAAAAATGTAATACTTGATATTTCTACTAATAAAGATGCTGCCAAGAGATGAATTAAAAAAAAAACGAAAACCAAAAAAGTCCAATTTTCAACGAAAAGTGGATATTTACATTTTCACTAAAAAAATAATTTCCAATGAAAAAAACGCATTTTTAACAAATTATTCAAATTTTCAATCAAAGAGATGAATTTTCAACTAAAATTATGCATTTTTCAACCAGAAAGACGAATTTTCAACAAATAAAGAATTGTCAGTCAAGAAAGAAAAAAAAATCATCTCAATTATTAAATTTTCATTTAACAAAATCGTTGAATTTTCGACAATATAATTAAACTATCAACTGTATAATAAAATTTCTAACCAAATAGTAAAAACGTTGAACAAAAAATATGAATTCTCAACCAAAAATGTAATAGTAGATATTTCAACCAAAAAACATTTTAATTTTAAATAAAAAACAGTTCAATTCAATCAACGAAGACGAAGATGAATTTTCAACCACGCAGTTGAATTTCTATACAAATAATTAAAATTTATACTTATTTTTTAAACCAAAAAGACGAAGTTTAAAAAGTGGTTCAATTTTCAACCAAATAATAAAATTTTTAACTAAAAATATAATCGTTGAGAGGAAGCAACTGCAAATTTTTTTAAATTTCCTAACCATTAATATTCAGATATTAGAATACTGACTTTTAGGCTATTTTAAAAGATTCCAAGAAATTTTTAATAGATTTGAATAGCTTAAAGGTATTTCAAAGGATTTAAAAAATCTTAAAGTATTTAAAAAAATTCGAAGGAATTTTCAAGAGCCGTAAAAAGTTTCAAAGAATTTGGAATATTTCAGGGTAGTTTTGAAAGATTGCAAGGATTTTTAATAGATTCAAATAATTTGAAGTGATTCCAAAATATTTGACAGATTTTAGCGTATTTTTAAAAATTCCAAGGAATTTTCAAGAGTTTTAAATAGTTTTAAAGAATTTGAAATATTTTAGAGTATTTTAAAAGATTGCAAGGAATTTTTAATAGATTTAAATAATTTGAAATGATTCCAAAATATTATACAGATTCTAGGGTATTTGTAAAAATTCCAAGAAATTGTTAGGAACTTTGAAAAGTTTTAAGGGATTTGAAAAGTTTTCAAAGGATTTGCAATATTTTATGGTATTTTAAAAGATTTCAAGGAATTTTCAATAGATTTAAATAATTTGAAGTGATTCCAAAATATTTTACAGATTTTAGGGTATTTGTAAAAATTC
>CAKNYM010052659.1:451064-469088 GCA_932195095.1 Andricus curvator
AGTGATTCCAAAATATTTTACAGATTTTAGGGTATTTGTAAAAATTCCAAGAAATTGTTCGAAGCTTTAAAAAGTTTTAAGGGATGTGAAAAGTTTTCAAAGGATTTGAAATAGTTTAGGTTATTTTAAAAGATTTCAAGGAATTTCCAAGAGCTTTAAAACATTTCAAAAGATTTTAAAGGATTTGAAATATTTTTGGTTATTTTAAAGGATTCTATGGAATTATCAATTGATTTCACTAATTTAGTGGGACTTCAGAGGATTTGAAATATTTTAGGGTATTTTAAACGATTTAAAGAAATTTTCAATAAATTCAAATAATTTGAATTGATTTCAAAATTTTAAAGATTTTAGGGTATTTTGAAAAATTCCAAGGAGTTTTTAAGAGCTTTAAAAAGTTTCAACGGATTTCAAAATATGCCAAAGGATTCTAAATATTTTAGGGTATTTTAAAAACTCCCAGGAATTTACAAGAGCTTTAAAACAATTTAATACATTTCAAAAGATTTTTAAGGATTTGAAATATTTTTTGGTACTTTAAAAAATTCTAAGGAATGATCTATTTATTTCAGCGATTTAATGGAATTTCAAAGGATTTGAAATAATTACGGGTATTTTAGAAGATTCCAAGGCATTTGCAAGAGCATTTAAAAGTTTCATGCGATTTCAAAAGACTTTAAGGATTTTAAGGGATTTGAAAAATCCCTTTTAAAAAAGATATGGAACAATTTCACAGTACCTATAGGGGGTTTCAGACATTTAAAAAATTCTATGGGACTTTTATGAGATTTCCGAGGATTTCAATGATTTTAATGGATTTTAAAAGCTCTAAAAGTATTTTAATAAATTTTCCAGGATTTCAGGGAGTATCATATTTTATAGAATTTCACGGAATTTTGAAATATTTTAATGAATTTCAAAGAATTCATTCAAGTAAAGTGACGGATTTTGTAGGATTTGAAGATATTTTAAAATACTTTTTGCAATTCATTTAAATTTATTTGCAATTCATCCTTAGTTCTTATTAATTTATCCTGAATTCTTAAATTTTTTTAATAATTTTCTTCCATGTTTTCAATTGACTTGAATCCTTCTAAATTCACTCAATTCTACTTAGTACAATGGATTTTTGATTAGTTTTTGTTTAATTCATCTTGAAGTCTTTTAACTCACCTTTAATTCTTAGGCATTTTTAAAAATCTTTTTGAAACCCTTTGAATTTTTCTAATTTCGAATATTTCTTTTATGTTGTGGCAGCCCTGAGAGCAATTAATTTAAATTCAATTTTTTTATTAATTTAATATTTATAGTCGCATCAACGGCCAGGATCATTGGGCCAGCATTGGGAATCGAACCCGCGCCAATCACGATACCATCTGACAACGATGACTCCCCTTAATTTACAATTGTTTTATTCCATTTATAGAAGATTCTATATTAAAAATGTTACAAGATTACAATTTTGAACTTCAAATACTAATGGTCAGTGGAAATGAAAAATTATTCAGAAAAATATCCGGGATTTTTGAGAAGGAACTTTTTTGACTACCCTGTATATGATAGTTTCTGGTAGTGGTTTTTAACTTTTCATTAAAGTTCTAGTCAAAAATGACTAATAGTTGGTCAAACTTTATGTTAAAGTTGTTTGGTGCTGAATGAACTATCGAATTATTATATTATATTACGCACAGTCTATGGTTACGGAATTTGCCTAACTCTAACCCCTTTTCCAGCTAGTTTAAGGCTAACGTTTACGAAAAATTCTGTAACTCTAACCCCTTTTTCAGCTCGTTCGGGGCTAATGTTACGGAAAATTCCCTAACCATAAGACAGTGCCATTATATAAACTGAAATTTGTTTTCATGATCTACATTTTCCAGATGAGAAAATATAAGGTAATGGAAGTGTAAAAGTGATGAGGAGTGAATACTTGATGAATAGTGAATACTTGTCAAGGTATGTCGAATCGCATTTTCATTCAGTCCTTTTACATGCAAGTTGTATCACGCGAGGCAACCTACGCAGCATATGTGCGTTTCATTGCACTCTGTTTCTTATCTTTATCTACCACCTACAGTCTACACGGAGTCGGCACTAACACTTTTCCGCGGCCTTGTATTGAGTTTCAGAATGAACAGGAACGACTTGGTCTTACGTGGTACCCGGTATAATAATTAACAAGGGGAGACCGCCAATTGTCAATTTTATTTTCGGTTCATAATTTTTGTAATGATAGCTCATTGCCTGAGTATTAATTGGCCAGCGTAGTAATATGCGCTTTTCCGTTGTTTTCGAGAAAATCAACTCTGAAATATTTGCCACAGTCCGTACAAAGCTTCGCGAGAAAAGAAATTCAGATCGGCTGCTGGTTCAGGCAGTAGCGCTTCTGCTTCATGACCGGAAGGTTGCGTGTTCGATTCTCACTGCCTGCACTTTTATGGTTTATTTGTTTATTATTTATTCAAATATTTATAAATATAATTTCCTTTAATAATCTTCAAAAATTCGGCAAATAGGGGAGCGTGGGGTATGGTGTCAGGCTTTGAATGAAATGTCCTTTAAATTATAATTGAAATGTGATTTTGATGTCTGTACTTTTTTGTGAGAAGCTCACATTATCAGGTTACATATGTTATTACTTGAATACGTTTTTTAACAACGTCATTATTTGATATTTAATTAATTCGTTGGTCTTTCATTTCGGCCAGCGTACCCCATACCATGGGGCATGGTGTCCTTCATATTACTGCCGGCTTATTTAATGAATATGAACGTTGTAGAATAAAAAGCGTATAACAATTCTTGAAAGTATAATGTAACGAAAAAAATTACTCGAGACATAATCAACACGAAATAAATGTTTTCTTATAATTAAAAGTAAAGTATGTCGCAAAACCTAGTTATAACCTCTTACTTCTTGAAAATTCTCTTCAGCGTGTAAAGATCTGCATTTGCCTTTAAGGCCATGTGATGAGTGGGTCACGTGACCAGATTCCTACCTTACCGGCACTTTTCTTATTTGTCGACTTATTTTAACACGAATAGCCACATCGGGTTGAAAATTTGGGATAATAAACAAGAAGCACTAAGAAACGCGGCTCTGGTCCTAAATTTTTATTAGTATAAAATTTTTTTTTTTTGCTTTTTTCATAATTATACAAATTTAGGACCAGAGCCGCGTTTCTTAGTGCTTCTTATTTAGTATCCCAAATTTTTCAACTCGATGTGGCGCTTCGTGTGAAAATAAGTTGACAAATAAAAAAAGAGCCGGTTAGGTAGGAATCCGGTCACGTGACCCACTCGTCACATGGCCTTAACAGATATCTTGCTTACCGAAAGGTACCAAAGGCGCGAAAATTCAAAATAGGCATTGATCAATAATATTCGAAATGCTATTTATTAAGTTATTGTTCAACCCATGTAATTAGGATCACGCTAAGAAATAAAGAGAATTGTTTGAAGTGTGTTTGAAATGGAAAATAATAATTAGGAATGGAAAAAATTTCATAACAATAAGTTTTAATCTTTTTAGGTTATAACCTCAAAGTTTAGATGCTGGTCTCTTTCAAAGGAATAAAACATGAAATGAAGCGCTTAAGAGAATTCTTTTAGGTATATTTTAATAGAAAATTATAATTCGGAATGGAAATACAAATATAACCTTTATAACTCAGTTTCCCATTAACCCTTACACTCGCTTTACTACCTGTATATATTGTTTTTATTGTTTGTAGGAGCCATCCTTTGACTCCGTACTCTTTAAGGACTTCCCAAAGTTGACTTCCAAATAATTTTTCTAGGTCAACAAATGCACAGAAAACTTTCATTCCTATTCTCAAACTTTTTTCTGTGATCTGTCTTAAGCTACATTTTTGGCCTTACCGTTTTTTAAGTTCTTAATCATGTCTCTAACTTCAGGGACACAGACTTTCTCAATTGGGTTTTCTGATGCATTATGTTCTATGTCGCAGTTCTGTTGCCCTATATCTTCACCTCCTAATAATTCTTTCAAAGAGTCTTTTAAAGCGTCTACTATCCCGTCTGTATCATATAGCATTTCACCTTTGCTGTTTCTCATGCTGACAAACTCTGTACTTTTACTTTCCTTCATCTTTTTAAATAATAGTTTTATGGTTCCTTCAAAGTCGTTTTGTATTTTCTTACTGTATTATTATCAAATATAACTTCAAATCAAGTTTCGATTTTCATTATCTGTATAACTTTATTATTAACAACCTCGAATTTTATTATACAGAATAGACATAAATAAATTTCTGAATTTTTCTACATTATCGATCAAATTACCGACCTGTTATCAAGCACTGTTACCATCCTCACAAAATTGTGCAGACAGCATGCCCCGTATGTCATGCTTCAAAATTTTATTAATTTTAATACATTTAGAACGTTTATAAAAACAATTTATGATGACCGAAGTTTAAAAAAATACTTCACCTATTAGAATCTAATATTTTCATGCTTCAAGTATTTCAAAATATGCTGTAAGTGCTTCATTTCTGCCAAAGACTATTCCATCTGTTTCCGTCAAAACTGTTTTTTCATAATAACTCTTCTGACACGTATTTTAAAACAAAAATTTCATCACATAACTATTTTCCCAAACAAAGAAAGTAAATTTATGCAAAAAAATAATATGGAAATCAACAAACGTGGTCGTTTTTGGTAATTAACACCATGCCCCACACGGACACCATACCCCACTCTCCCCTAATAGTTTTTAATGCCTTTTTTCATGGAAAAATTGATTTTTTTAAACTTCAACATGTTTTTCACAAACAAATACATTTTTTTTAAATGTTATTACTTTTTTTCATAATGTTTGACGAATATATTTAGGATAAGAAGTACATATGGACGACTTTTTGTAAACGAAAAATTGTATTTTTAATCGCATTTCGAACATTTCGAAGAAAATATTTCTTTTGTGAGTCACTGTTCTGTTTAAAAATTATGATTAAAAATACAATTTTTTGTTAAAAAAAGTTTATTCATACTTTTAATTTGAAATATAATTAATAGCAATAAAAAAATCAATAACATGTTTACAAAACAAATTTGTTTGAAAAAACATGATAAAGTTAAAAGAAGTCAGTTTGTCCGTGAAAAAAGTATTAGAAAAGATTATTAGCAGAATTCTTGAAGGTTTTTAAAGAAAATTATTTTTGTAAACACCTAATAAATAAGAAATGAAAAAACAAAGAAAAAAAAGTGTACGCAGGGAGAGTCGAACACGCAACCTTCCGGTCATTAAACAGAAGCGCTATTGCCTGAGCTACCGGCCGATGGGAATTGTTTTTCGCTAAACTCTTTTGGCGAATATTCCAAAGTTGATTTTCTCGACAACTGCGAAAAAGCGCATATTACTGTTTTGGTAAATTAATACTCAGGTAATGAGCTTTCATTAAAAAAATTATGAACCGAAACTAAAATTTACAATTGGTGGTCTCTCCTTGTAATACGAATATGCTAATAATTTTCATCATTTAAAAATCTCAGGGAACACAGTCATTTCCCTATCCCCCTGCGTTTCCCCTCTTTTCAAATTCCCCTTTTTCTCTTCAAGTGCACGATATTTGAAAATACAATATTTGAATTATAAGCGGGAAATTCTTTGAAATTAGTAAATGCAAGTATATTGTGCACCAAGGCAACGAACTAGTCTTTTTACGGCCGAGCGTGAGCTTACAAAAATTCACGCTCGGCCGTAAAAAGACTTCGCTGCCTCGGTACACACAATATTTTATATAATAAGAGTACGGTTTTCGAGTTAACTCATGATATTACGTATCAGGTTTGAGGTTAGTTTACAAGGGACAAGTACCGCGCAGAACTGTGCGCGTAGGTCGAAGTAACGAACGCGCATGCGTCCAGAAAGCGAAACATGCGTGTTACATAAACATTATTTGTTTTACATAAATCTACAATACTATTCTAGTAGTGAAAGTTTATTTTTTTTAACTTACAGAGTTATGTATTATCATTAATTAAATTTTTTTAAACTTAAATTCAAAATGTTATTCATTGATTATTTTAATAATTTAATTACATTTTGTTTACAGCTATGATATAGAGCAAGACATATAGCTCTATAAAGTGCATCTATAATAATAATAAAATGCATGTACATATATAATATTGAAGCACTTGAATAAATTATTTATAAATAAAGTGCAAAATGAAAGAAAAACTATATATCGTAACACAAATGTAAAAATATAAGTGCAACCAGTTTCAAGTGAAAACTAAAGTCCGTCAAAAATATATAAATAATAATAGTCAGGGGATTTTAATGGGATTTTGAAGATTTGAAGGGATTTCATGTGATTTGAAATCATTTGCAAATATTTTAAAGAATTTCAAGGGATTTTTAAGAAATTTAAGAGCTTTAAAGGGCTTTCGACGATTCAACAGAACTTCAAAAGATTCTAAAAAATATCCATGGATTTTAGAGGAATTCAAAGGATTTAACGGAATTTCACAGGATTTGCGAATAATATAAAAGATTTTAAGTGGTTTTGAGAAATTGTATTGGCTTTTAAAAGATTTTAAAATGTTTGAAATGATTTCAAGAGATTCGGAAAGATTCCCACGGATTTGAAAGGTTTCAATGAAGTTTAAAGGGATTACATAGATTTTAAGGGATCCTCTAATATTTCGAAATATTTAACAGAATTTTAATGATTTTAACCAATTTTTAGAGATTTTTATGGAATTTTGAAGATTTTAAGTGATTTCAATGATTTGAAAATATTTCCGGAAAGGGATTTCAAGAGACTATATGTATGATTGTACGATATCCATGGTATTCAAAATTTTTCAAGGAATATATTACATAATGAAAAAGAAATAAAACAAATAACACAGGGATATGAAAGAAAAGGTATTGTCCACCGCACAGACGAGACAAACATTTCTATACGTTTTTGAGGTTGCTGAATCCGAATCCGGGGTTGGTTTGACTCGGTCACATCCCAATACGTTCCGAACCTCAACAAAGTAAAAAAAGTTTCAACTTTTATCGCTTTTTTGAGGTTAGGAACAAAATACTATCTGACCGAGTCAAACCAACCCCGGATTCGGATTCAGCAACCCCAAAAACGTATAGAAATGTTTTTCTCGTGACAAGACTTTTTTCGTGTGCCTGTGTAATGATTTAATGTGTATAATATCAAAATGTACAATTTCAACAGCCAGCCTAGGTTTCGATTAGCATATTAACCCCTAAGTAAGGATTCGTAAGATTGATATCTTTCGAAAAAACAGCAAAGATATCATCTAACTATTTTCCAGACCCCCCTCCCACCTCCCAAAAAAAAGCCTTACGTAATTAGGTATTTTCACTTAATCACCATCCAACTTCACTTCGTCGAGTGCTAATGAGAAAACAATAGACCAAATGTAAAGGACCTTATATTGTTAATATAAGTTTTGTTGTTGTTTTTATGTAAGTTTTAATTTTTCAAGAACTAATTAATAAAATGATAATAATTGTTATTTATTACGAATATTACAAGATGACAGAATTCCATGGTAAGCCATTTATAATGTAAATTGTGCTGGGTCCTTTATGGTTAGATGAACTGCAATTTTTTGGTTACATCAACCAAAATCTGTTCTTAGACCAGCAAAAACATTTATTTGAATTAACTAAAATATTCCCTTGGATCGAGCAAAATATATACGTGGATAAACCAAAAATTTTACTTGAATCAACCAAAATATTTCCTTAGATCAATCAAAAGATATGGTATAATCAAGCAGATTTTACTAAACAAACAATTTTCTTGGATCACCAAATATTTTTTTGCCCATATAATAACCATATTCTAGTGTTGATTCAGCCAGAATTTCGTTCATTCAACTAAATTTCGTTTTGTTTTGTCCCATGCATTTGATGCCACTGTTTTCCACCACTGTTGTGGTGGCACCTGGCGATGAAGTGAAAATGCCTAATTAATGGATGCTCCCTAACGGAAACGAAGTCTAGGGTCTAGGGCTCTAGCCCCTCTAGGCTTATTGATCGTTTTCTTTTTAACTATGTACCACCACACCATTGAAAAATCTCTCATTCAGAAAATCGAATCACCATTGAATAAATTAGACACTCCATCAATGAAGAACATAAATCTTTCAGAGGCCTCTTCTTTTGAAATTCTCAGACTATGACGAACCGTTTGTATGCTTTCACCTACTTTCGAACAAGTTCAGACTTGCACAAGGAAGGAAGCCTTTCGAGGGATAGAGGCGTAGTAGCGGTTCAGGTTCTCCAATGTTCTCGAATGATCCATGAATTGCGCAGGATCCTGGAAATTCATCCTTGGACTCTTGGAGGCTAGGGAGCTAGGCTAGGTCAGGCAGGGTAACTACGCCTTTACTATATGATGTTGATTCTACGTTTCTAGAGGAATTCAGGTCGATGCACTTCTAGCCGGTGTAGAATAGGGCTGACGATCAATACACAGGATTACTGTTTCTAGCCTTATTTCTGGCATTATTTTTGGCATAAGGAGTCAATTTGCTACACGCGATAATTATATTCCAAGAGTAATTTGGAATCCACTTGGAAGGTAGGTACTTGCACGCAATAGTATGCAAAGACCCAAGACTAGAATTTCTAGAATTTAAGCAGGAAGGTATGCAACCAATCTCGTATGTTTCTCTGCTTGCTTAGATCTACAACTACAATTTCTCAAGACATGCGCTGCATTTGTTTTTTATTCTTAGGATAATTTCCTATTTTGATTCCAATTCAGAGTTGCAGATTTAAACAGACGTTTCTGATAAAAAAAGTCTTCACCTAGAAAAACATTAGGTTGAATGAACAAAATTTTGGATGAATCAGCACTAGAATATGGATTACATGGAGAGCAAAATATTTGGGTGATCCAAGAAAATTGTTTGGTTAGTAAAATTTGGTTGATTATATCATATCTTTTGGTTGATCCAAGCAAATATTTTAGTTTATTCAATTCAAATTTTGGTTAATCCAAGCAAATATTATGCTTGATCCAAGAGAATATTTTAGTTAAATCAAATAAGTGTTTTTGCTGGTATAAGAAAAGATTTCGGTGGATTTAACCAAAACTTGCAGTTCATCTAACCATAAAGGATCTAGCACATTTGCACATTTGCAACATAAACTGTTCAGGATCCTTTGTTTATCTGATTAAAAAAAAATCTTTTTGTTGTTTTATCAGAAACTTAATTACACAATCTTAAGTCACCCCACAGATTCAAGTAATCTTGCGTATTTTTCACATGATCACTTAATCCCAAACGATTTTGTTTCCGGATCACTTATTTTGATAAGGATCACCGAGATGCAAACGGATTGATGCTTTTAACGAAATATTTTGGTTGAATCAACCAAATCTTTTGCTTGATTCTAGTAAAATGCTCACTTAAATTACTTGGTAGATCAACCCAAACATTTCTATATCAATATTAATATTAATATTAATATTAATCAAATAATGATTAACCAAAATATTTTGTCGAATCATTAACATATTTTCTAAGATCAACAAAACGATTTAAGCAAAAACTTTTATTGATTGAAACAAATGAATTTGGTCAACTGATCAAAAGTTTTGTTCATTTAACTAAAATATTTTATGAAATCAACCACATGCGGTCAACGAGACGATATTGTTGAATGAAGAAAATTTGTTGTTGGTGTTTTAGCCTTAGGTGCTATCCACAATCAGAAATTTTTTTGGGTAAATCAGCTAAATTTTTGTTGGTTCAACGATAAATATGATTATTATATGGTCAACAAAATATTTGGTTGGCCCAACTAAATTTTTTGGTTGTTTTTACTACAAGTATACCAGGACTTCAACAGAGAGAAGCACATTCGTAAAAAAGGTAAAGGAAGCAAATTATAGTAAGGATTTGTTACAAAATATATAATTTTTAGCCTGATAATTAAAAAAAATGAATTGGCAACCTTCGAGGAAAATTCATTTTTCTCATCCAAAACTGCATTTTTTCATCAACGCTTAATAACATTAAAGTATGTGTTTAGATAAATTTGAAATGGAATACATTTTTTGCTGGCTTCAAATTGAAAATTCGACAAATTTAAGCTACTTTAAATTTTTATGAGTTGAAATTGATGAATTGGATATGAAATTGTTCAATTTCAAGTGCTTAAATTGTTAATTCCTCGGTTCGCGAAACACGTTTTTAATGTGTTATGTTTTCATTGCTTTTTATTTGTTCAAATGCGAACAATCATGAAGTTTGATCGAGGATAAAGAAATTTTTGCACAAAATTATCCTTGAGTAAAGTATATTTCCTTATTGAAATAACCCATAATTTTGTTTAATTAACACGCATTGACAAAACACAACTGAAATAAAGAATTGTATTATTATGAAAATTTTGTTTCTTTAAATGGAGAAACTATTGTAGTCAAAATTCAGACAGTCCCAGTACATTATTATTATACCATTAAGCCATTTCCCTTTCGGGGTAGGCGTGACTTGCTCGGTTGGATCAAAACTATCTTAGTAGAGTAGCAATTCATATTGCTCACACAAAGAAACAATTTTGATAAAACATCAATTTCGCACACCTTCAGAATGTAAATTTTGCAAATTCGTTGTCAAGCAGATTTTTTGGGTTCCATGATTCCTGCACATCGAATCGATTTTCATAATTTAAACAAAAAATTCTGTAAGACAGTCAAATTTTTTTCTGTGTGTATATTGTAACATTCTCAAAAAAAATTTTATTTTAAATTAAATATTAACCCTTAACGGTCACACCTCTAAATACACCTTCAGATATTTTTGGCTGAAAAAAGATCATGAGTGATGTTGAAACAATTATTATGAATTTTTATTTGATAAGAAAGTATTTATCACTATTCCTCTAAAAACACTATATTACTTGCATATTGTAAGACATTATTAATTATTGTTGCATTTTTATATATGTAACCAATTCATCATTATCACACTCAGCAGACTGTTCATTACTTTTTCTATCCGTTAAAAGATAAACGACAATAAATGGAAATTAATGGTAATTTCAAGACCTTAGCTAATGTCAGGTGTGCAATCAATGATGATGAAGTTTCTCATTGAAAAAGAGTATGCGGAAAACACCTTGGTGACATTTATTGGGTTTTCCCTTACGTCAAATTTGTACTTGAATTACTTGAATGACTTAAACCTAAATGACTAAAATATTTCTCTGAAAAAATACAGTAAGAAAGAAAAAGAACTGTACACTTATAAAATGAGAAGAGAATATAAATTTTATAAAATTATTCTACTAAATATTCTTATTCTTTCGCCTGCCTATTATCATCGTATATTTCATCTCGTAATTAGATTCCTATGTGGTAACAAGGCGCCAGAGCATCAATTAACTTTTATTACAATTTTCTGAAATATGAATCAAAGATCTCATTAAAACTGTTGACCGATATTATGTTGCGTCACATACTTAATGCACCTAAAACCGCAATAATATATCTCAAAATAGAATCGTGAGTCGTTCCACGAGTCAGTTCGGTTTCTATATAGATAACAGATTATTGATACGTATAACATGTATAACATCAATTCCGAGGAAACCGCATAATTTATTACTTTTATATCCACATATATACATGGATATTGAATATTTTGCATTATAGAAGGCTGGTACACATTATTATCGAACCACAAATCTTGTGGCAAATTTTTTTATCCTGCTAGTTTATTTTTAAACAAAATGCAACGCATTTTATTAAACATACGCGTAATCTTCTTCGCGAATGTTATGTATAGGTCACTGTAAGAAAATTTTCGGGGACTTTCCTGAAAATCTTCGGGAAGCTAATAACCCTTACATTTGGGAAATTTTCCCTAATATTTCGTAGGAAAAATGTCAAGAATTTACTTGAAAGGTAGGGAATTTGTCTAAACTCTAGGTAAAATTTGAAAAAAATTCGGGAATCCATCGAAAATTTAGGGAATTTATGTAAAAAATTAATTTGACGTTGGCCTCCTACTTGTAGGTCCGAGGACGAATTTTACTTGTTAGTTACTTTTACCATCAGTCAACGTAGCGGTAACTTGGCCGTATTCATTTTAAAACCTGTGCAATTGTAACCTCAAAATTTTTGGACAATTTACTCTGAATTGCTAACTTTTTTAGATCAGGTATTTTGCACCCGAATTCAAAATCTCAATATTTCGGGAGTAAATTTCAATTTCTTTTGAAACTAACGATTTTATATTTTTTATCGCAATCCGCAGCCGAGCCTGTTCCAATTTGTGGTCAGCGTCACTTTCAGATTGTCAACTGACATATATATATCTCTTTGAAATTGGATAACTTTTTCTAATCAAATTTGTGTGGGCTTGAATTAGCAACACGTAATCTCGAAAGTGGTTTTTTGTCTTATCTTCAAGTGGGGATTTCGATTTTACAGAATGTTTCTTCGCTCTCCTAAAAAATGCTGATATTGTTTGTTATCTAATTCTAAACTGCCACCATTCATTTGAATATAAGAATAACATACCTAATTTTTTGCAAAAAATAATTTTCTTAATTAAAGTATGAATATTATTCTATAAAACAATTGCTAAAACTTTTTAAATTTATGAGGATGTAGGGGCAAATTACTTATATTTACGGTAGTCCTTATGATACTAAAAGTGAAAATTTCCGTTTGATTCGTGGAAATAGAAATATTCCCCAAGAAAGTATAAGAAAGGTTCCTGAAAGAATGAGAAAATTTTCCCATTTTCATATGGTTTTGTTAATTTTTTTCTTTCGGAGATAGTTCCGACTCATTCAAAATTTTTTCTGGATATACGGGAAAATTACCCATTTTTTCGGAAAAAAGTATTTTCTCTAAAAAAAATTGGAATTTCCATGCCGAAGAATAGGAAAAATTCCCGAAAATTATTTACAGTTTACATAATATCGCAAAATACAAATAAATTGTGGTATTGCAGAAGAATTGCAATAACTTGAAATCGATTGTGTCAATAATAGTACACAGACAAAAGACTTATTTGAATTAAAGAAAGTTCATTTGATTCAAAGAAATGGTAGATCAGAATATGGAAAGAGAAATATTTCTACAGTTTAAAGAAATATTTTGTTTGGATCCAAGGTTTCTCATTGTAAAGAAGTATGACGTAAGCTAAAGAAGATAATTATTAAATACAAATAAATATAAACTCGGACTAAGTAAAAGTTTTTTTACAACCAAATATATTATTCGTTGATTCAAATAAGCGTACGTTAAGGTAAAATGAATATTTCTTTGTAACAAACAAATGTTTTTCAACAGAAATAAATATTAATGTGGTTCTAAGATGTGACATACTGTTTAGCATAAACACGTAGCAGAGTTGATAAATTATTTTTAGTTTAAAAAATTTGCGTAGTTGAAATACAAAAATGAAAAGGACCATTTGTTGACAAAGATATTTAATGATAATATATATTCAATAATTTATGTTTTTTTTTCATTTTCACGGAGTAAACAACAAATTTCAAGCACGGCCAGTGCTTTTAGGAAGATCAATCACCATTAATCAAATCTTTTCAAATTATAACTATGGTTTCGTTTTTTTGTCCAAGAGTCTTTTTATTGGTCATAAAAAAGTAAGAAATTACAAAAATTTTTTACTTATTAATAAATATAATACTAGGTATCATGTTAGACGAATTCGAATTAGGCATATTTATATGTATAATTATTTTTATAGTAATCTCATTATTAAGGTGTATGAAGTTATTTCAAAAATTTATTTCTTTATTTGAGGGGAAGCTTTATTTGACATGAATCACTTCATTTTATTTATCAAAATAAACAAATCTTCCGAGTAAATAAATAATTACTTGAGTAAACAAATGACTTCATTCAACTAATGACATGTTCCATTGGAATAACAATCCCAACCCTTATATGAAAGAATATAATATCTCTTTCACTTAATTAATATCGCTTTTATTTATCTCAATGTTTCTTTGATTAAAAGAAATCAAAATATTTGATTCACGCATTGGTGACTTACTAATAGAGTGTTTTTTAATTCAAATGCTCAAAATTATGGATTTCTTTGGATGTTAAAACGAGATTCAAGGAAACTTGGTTCTTAGTATTAAGGATATCAATTCCTAAAATAATTATCTCACATTCTCAGGCTAAGAAATATTCCTTTGTTTTTCAAAGAAATTACGCCCGAAGAAATGATTCCTTTGAATCAATATAGGAATTTGTTGCCTTTTGAAAAATATCCAATACAGTTAAGAAAACGGTTTTCTTGGCTCAAAGAAATGGAATCAAAGAATTGCATTTCTTTGGATCCACGAATTTTTTCAGTGTACACTACTGAAAACAATTTGGTTGAATCAACAACATCTTTGTCGGTTCAACCATAGAATATGGTTATTATATGGACAACAAAATATTTGGTTAACGCAAAAAAATTTTTTGGTTGTTTTAACCAAATCTTTTGGTAGATGGAGTAATTTGTTGATTCAAAAAAAAATTTGGTTGGACCAATCAAATATTTTGTTGAATCAACCAAAATTTGTTTGATTCAACCCAATTTTCATGTATATCAAAGAAAACAGTTTTTTTGTTCAAGGACAGTTTTTTTTTCTTAATGAATTGTTATTAAAAAGGGAAAAGATTTCAGTTATATTGTGTAATTCACGGATGCAAAAATTAATTATTTTAATTCCGCGATAATTGCGTTTTTTGTCCGTTATAGGTCTTACAATCAAACAAGGTGAAAGACTGAGTCACAATTTTCCAAGAACAAATTCTTCAAATACAAATGGAAATCGTGACAGAAAAAGGTTGACGAAGTGAATAAGTATTTTGTTCGGTATTTTGTATTTGGTTTTATCCGAAGAAGAAAAGTTGTTAATAGCATGGAAGATGGAAAAAATGTATAGTTCGAACAGAAAAAATATTTAAAAATCAATTCAATAAACCAAAAATATTTTTAAAAAAAGAAATTTTTGTTTTTGAAAAAGCCAACTGTATCCTCGGTTAATAGATTTTCATACCTTTGAATTAACTATGTGACTTCGTTAGTCTCAAGTGGCATACAAAATTGAAACGTCGCTTGGAATTTTTGGTTAGTAAAAAAAACGGAGAAATTATATAAGTTGATATCCAAGTTTTGGAAAAGTGTGAAAATTCAAAAACTAGTTCTGCTATAATTTTACTCACTTTTATTCCAATTAGGCCCTTTTAATCTTCATAATTTTAACGTAAGAGTGTGAAATAAATGAAAAAGTTCAAACCTTTTTCAAAATGATTCCTGTTCAATTAATAGCACTACATATATTCAGACTTCCAACATTTTGATTTTAGCTATATAACGTCTTTTTTATGGTTTCAAAAATTTAATTCAATAATTATAATATTCAATATAAATTTGTCTGCAAATAAAATATTTTAAAGATTTTGCCAGTATCATTGGTACGTTTTCGACGTTTAACAAAATTTTCTAAGATTAAAATGTGTATACAAGCATAGATTTATAGATAAATAAATAGCTTAATAGATTAATTATTTTTAAGTATTCATTAAAAAATAATTAATGAACGAATGAATGAATTATTTATTCCTCAATTGCAAGTTCGGCAGAGAGTCTTTTTTCAAACTTAAATCTGACTAGTGGAGGTTTCAATTTCAAATAGTACAATTTAAACCAAATTTAATTTTGCAATTTCCCTGCCGTTTTTGATGCAGTATTTGAATTTAAAATTATTCGATGGGTAATGCTTTCAATTTAAAATCATTGTTTAATAATGAAGGCTGTCAATTTAACATTGTTCTACAATTTTTAACTCTTTGAGTTTGAAAAACATTTTTCAATTTAAAAAATTATTTTAAAAAAGAGTTGACAGGTTTACAACCGAACAACAAAATATAGTTTCAATATACAAAATAATTTTCAGGCTCAAGGTCCTTCGAGATTATTATTCAATTTTAAATTTTGTCTTTTTACATTTTAGACGCTTTTAAATGCAAAATTGTTTCACGTCGAATGCTTTCCTTCTAATTTATTCAGTGCGGAGTACTTCAAATAAATTTTTTCTTAGTTTTGAAGGCTTGAAACAACAAATTTAAATGTAAGAAAATGTTTTCTACCCTCAAAAAAATGGAAGGTAACAGAAATTTAGGAGATTTCAGTACTAATTCTCATTTACGGCAATGCTATTTTCAATGTTATTATAATTATTCAAATAATCATTATAAATAATTCATTATGAAAATGCTAGTTTAAAAACTTCAATTGTCTCCCAAAAATATGAAAAATCTCAAAAACAAAGAATGTCAAACGATGTGGAAACTTAGGACATTCAATGTAAATGGAATGAAGTCATTGAAGATGATTGTATATGTTATATTTCTTAAAATAAGATTAATTAAAGATAATAGTTATTCAAATGAATAAATTAAATTTTTAAACTCTTATCACCAAAATTCTTAGAATTTAAAACAATGTTATTCCAAGAACTTGTTAAAAATTTAACTCTAATACAACAAAAGTTCTTTAAATTAAAAAAGAAAATTATTCTAAGAACTAAGAATGACCAAATGTGGAGAAGCATACATAAAACTGCTTTATCCATTCAAAATTTAGAGAAAAAAGAAGGAAGGGGATTTGAAGGTCGCCTTCTTTTTTTCCTCTTACTTTGTTTTAGGTTTTTTACGTATTGAATGAAAGTATGTATTTACAAGTGTGCTTGCCCAAATTTAGACGTTCTTTGTTCGTGGATTTGAGCAATTTTTTTTAATTTAAGAAGTTTTGTTACAACAGTTATTTATCTAATGGGAAAGAATGTTAACTTTTTTATGCAAATAGTCATTTTTAATTTTGGTGACACTATTCTTTGCGACGCGGTAGAGGGTGTCTAGTCTACTCATCTGGAAAACCTGGAATTGTCAGGGAATTTTTATATACCTGGAAAAAATTGCAAATTTCAAGGAATTTTTTTTTAAGACGGGAAGTTTGTTCAATAGCTTAAACATTTTTTTTTCATTTTAATATAAAATTAAATAACAATGTTTTCATTTCTTAAAGTAGCTTTATATTACATTCATGATGGGGAACTGGATTTAAATATTTTACTGAAAACTGTTTTGTTTTTTGTTGGAAATTAACTTTTTTAACTGAAAGTTTAGCTCTTCTGTTCTTGGTTGAAAATTGATGGTTTTTAGTTGAAAATTTAACTATTTGGTTAAAAACTCATATGTTTGTTGAAAATTTGTCCTCTTTTGGTATAACATTAATCTTCTTAGTTGTAAATTCATCTCTTTGGTTGAAAATGGAACTATTTTAATTTTTTTTGTTACAACATCTATTTTGTTACAATTTTTTTTATAAAGATGTATAATTTTAATTGAAAATTCATATATTTGGTAGAAAATTGAACTATTTTCCCGAAAATTCGTTTTTTTGTTAGTTCAATTCAACTGTTTTTTATTTAAAATTAAATTGGTTGAAAATTAATTGGTTGAAAAATCATCTTTTTGCTTTAAAATTCGACTACCCCAGCTGAAGATTCATCATTCTAGTTGAAAATTAATATTTTAGGTTGAAAATCAATGTTTTAACTAAAAATTGAACTATTCCACTTTTTGGTTGAGAATTCATATTTTTTATGTGAAAATTCAACTATGAGTTTGAAAATTCATTTATTTTTTTGAACATTCGTCCTTTTTGATAGAAAATTAATCTTGTTGGTTATAAATTCATCTTTTTGCTTGAAAATTCCACTATTTCAGTTGAAGATTCGTCATTCTAGTTGAAAATTCAACTTTTTTGTAGAAGATTTACCTGCATACTTGCTTAAAATTTAAACTCTTTTGTTAAAAATTCTGTTTTTTTTTTGTTAAAGATTCACAATTTTAATTGAAAATTCATCTCCTTGGTTGAAAAATTAACTATTTTCTTGAAAATTCGTTCTTTTCTGTTTTTTGTTTAAAACTGAAATATCTTTTTTGGTTGAAATATTAACTA
>CAKNYM010052659.1:484233-506910 GCA_932195095.1 Andricus curvator
TTTTGAAAATTTAACTATTTCATTGAAAATTGATTTTATTTGGTTGAAAATTATTCGTTTTCGTACTGAAAATTTAACTATTCAATTTTTTGTGGAAAATTGATCTTTTTGTATAGAAATTTTAATCTTCTAGGTTGCAAATTCATCTGCTTGGTTGAAAATTTAACTTTTTGGTTAAAAATTTATTTTATTTGGTTGAAAAAGAATTTTTTACTGAAAATATAACTATTATATAACTATTTTTTGTTGAAAATTAATTTCTTTGGTTTAAAAATTAACTATTTTCTTGGAAATTATTTTTTTTTATTCAAATTTTATTTTTATGATTGAAAATTTAAATATTTTACTTTTGGTTAAAAATTTATCTTGTTTAGTTGAAAATTCATGTATTTTGTTGAAAATTTGTCTTCTTTTATATAAAATTCATCTTTTGGTTTGAAAATTCAACTATTTGGTTAAGAATTTTTTTTTTGCTTAAAGAATCATGATTTTAGTTAAAAATTTATTTCTTTGGTTGAAAATTCAACTATTTTGTTGAAAATTCGTTTTTTTTTTAATTTATTTTCATAACTGAAAATAGAACTATTCCATTTTGGCTGAAAATTTTTTTTTTTGTTGAAAATTCAATTATTTTGCTAAAAACTTCATATTTTTTGGTTGAAAATTCAAGTTTTTTTAGGTTCATTTTTTGGGGCTTGACTTGAAAACTCAACCTTTTGGATGTGACTGAAAAATATTTCTTGGTTGAAAATTCAACTCTTCTGTTGAAAATTCCTCTTTTTAGTTTGAAAATTATTTTGTTTTGTTTGAGGATTCAACTAATTTGTTTTTTATTAAAAATTAAAATAGTTTTTGATGGAAATGTCAATTATTATATTTTTTGTTGTGAATTCATTTTTTTTTATCGAAGATTTTTCATTTGGTTCAAAATTAATGGTTTTAACTAAAAATTTAATTCTTGCATTTTCGGTTCATTTATCTTTTCCACTTGAAAACTCTACTATTTGGTTGAAAGTTCATGTACTTTATATATGTATTACGTAATTTGTGGATGACCCCTTATAAAATTCTGTATGACCGTTGTCACTAAAACTGTTAAAAGTAAATTTAGAAATAAACCTTTTTTTGCATTAACATTATTTATCTACTTGTGAGCGAGTTTTTATACATAAAATAAAAATTTTAAACGGTCAGGGGAAATGAGAAATTGGTCAAAGAAAAGTTAAATTTCGAAATTGGGAATTTGTTGCAACCCTGACCCTGATAAACTTATCATTAGGGGTTTCGTCAGTACTGGGATAATTCAACAATTGCCCCCTTCGAAAGAATACGATAAGTCGACTCTGAATATAAATTAAATCACATTCAGACTAATTTTCTCATAAATTATATATATGTTTGCGTCAGTTGCCACTTCTCGTTATCTAATCGTCTTGCCGCAACTTCCGTTTTGAAGGGATTTATTTACGGAAACGATTCGCAGTTTGCGGGTCGGATGTGGATCTGACAAGCTCTCTGAGGATGTGATTTAAGTGCGGGGGTGTAAAGAACGATGTATGAATGAAGTTCGATGTAGAACTCATTTCCTATGCTTGACAAATGTATTCCTTTATATTCCTATTTTCAGAATTTTCAGAATCCATTTTTTTGCGAAAATGTACGTTTCACTCACTTACTTTAGCAGGGAAATGTCAGGGAATTTTGTTGGTCAGGTAAAAGTCAGGAATTAAAAAAAAAACAATGCAAATGTCAGAGAATTTCTGTAAGAAAAACTCAAAGTCAATTTTTTCTCAAATCACTTTTAGTAATTTTCTAAAGATAAATTTAATATAAGCATTTAAAAAAAATGAAAAGATCACTTTAATTAAACCCAACTCTCGATTTTAGTTCAGTTTAGAGGGTTACCTGAAAATAGCCTTGGTCACAAATGGGGGGGATCCAAACGTAAACAGTCAGAGCCATCTGATCCGTTTCCAATTGGAATACATAATATTGCGCAATCTCCGAAGGTGAGTACCCGCGCACTGCGCCTTTAGTACGCCCTGCGCGCTGAGAAACTGCGTGGGCCAGCAGTTCTAGGAAGGCCGAGACCGGTGGGATAGAATCCGAGAGTTGGGTGTACTTTTCTTTCAATAAATTAAGGGGTGGGTTAACCACTTGAATTGAGGTTTATACTTACTTGTTTCCGAATTTTCTTGAATTCTTCTGAAACAATTTGGGTACTTTAAAAGTGTGCAAGAAATTTTTAACAGATTTCAATAATTTGAAAGGATTTCAAAGCATTTGAATGATTCTAGGGTATTTGAAAGATTTGACAGTATTTTTTAAAATTCAAATGAATATTCAAGAGTTTTAAAAAATCGCAAGGGTATTAAAAGGTTTTGAAATATTATAGGGTATATTAAAAGATTCGAAGACATTTACAAAAGTTTTACAAAATTTCAAAGGTTTTGAAAGGATTTCAAAAGACTTAAAAGGATTTTAAATATTTTAGGGTATTTTAAAAGCTTCGAAGGCATTTTCAATAGCTTTACAAAGTTTTAAAGGATTTCAAAGGATTTTAAATATTTTAGCGTATTTTTTAAAACTTCAAGGAGTTTTCAAGAGCTTTAAAAAGTTTCAAGTGATCCAAAAGATTTTAAAGGAGTTGAGATATTATAGGGTATTTTAAAAAAATTTCAAGGTTATTTTGAGAACTTTAAACATCTTCAAAAGATTTACAAACACTTTAAAGGATTTGAAATATTTTAGGGTATTTTAAAAGATTTCAAGGCACTTTCAATTGATTTTAGTAATTTAATGGGACTTCAAAGTATTAAAAATATTTTAAGGTATTTTAAAAGATTCAAAGACATTTTCAAAAGCCGAAAAGCCGGCTGAACTCGGGAGATGGTTTTCTGCAGTTTTCCTCTCCTCTAGCCGAATGTCCAGGCAAATGCGAGTACTTGTAATAATGTCGCATGCAGCCGCGGGTCATCACTTGTTGTTATTAAGTTCATACAGTGATTTCAAGCCCATCTTAGTGAAAGAAAAATTTTCACATGCCCATACCTAGTGAAGTGGAGTCGTCTGGCGGTATATGTATGTACTCATGCTAAAGGACTTAAATGACCCTTTAGCAGCGAGGGTTAGCAAACTACAACTTTTGGGCTCCCTCCGAATTTAAAAAAAAATTTCGCTCCGCCCTACACTGAGCGAAGAATTCCCGTGTAGTTCGGGTTTATACCCCAATAGTTCGGGTGGTTTCTCTTTTTTTTTGTTTCACACGAAGGTTTGGTGCGCTTGCACTACTGAGACGTGCGATCACCCGAACCATTCGGGTGCTCAACCGAAACAGCAGCAACCGAAGTGGTGGGGGGCCCGCCCCAATATTTGGGGAGCTTGCACGAATGATTCGGCTAGTGGCACGAATGATTAAGGTCGTTAGATAACTGGAATCAATTAAAAATCTTACACGTTGATGATTACAGTTCAACCCTGTCCTAAAGCACTACATGTACATTATCGAGTTTTCAATTATGTGATTTACCTAATCTTAGAATGCTCCGTTAGTATAAATATGAGTGATGAACAATAAATTCGACATAACCTAGAAAGAGTGACATTCGGGAAGAACCTGATGTTCATCAACTGCGGCCATTAGCGAATATGCGCAAACGTCGAACGCGCAACATCCAACGCGGTTCACGACTCGAATCTCCTGAATCATTCGTGCAAGCTCCCCAAGCATTGGGGCGGGCTCCCCACCACTTCGGTTGCTGCTGTTTCGGTTGAGCACCCGAATGGTTCGGGTGATCGCACGTCTCAGTAGTGCAAGCGCACCAAACCTTCGTGTGAAACAAAAAAAAAGATAAACCACCCGAACTATTGGGGTGTAAACCCGAACTACACGGGAATTCTTCGCTCAGTGTACTGGCGGAGGAATCAAGAAAGGAAATATCGATAATTATTGTTAAAGAAAGTCCTTATAAGGATGAAACCATTATAGGGATCTAATCTACTTTTCCGATACTGCTGCCGCTACCGAAAATTGTTGCGACCCTGGCAAAAGAAAGGTGAACCTTATCCGTTTTAATCCGTCTTTTATCCATAAGTATCCATTTGAATACTTTTTTTATACTCTTCAATCCGTTTGTATTCGTTGGATATCCATCTATCCGTTTTAATAATAATCTTATCGAGTGTAACTCTACATTTTAATCCTTCTGTATCCGTTTTTGTGCATTACTATTCGTTTTTATACTTATACGTTTCATTTCTTCATTTTTTATCCACGACTCAATCCTTATCTATCCGCCAGCTACTTAGATTTGATCTCGTCACCTATAACTGATTAAAAATTTACCCGTTTCAATCAATGCTTATCCTCTTCAATCCTTTCTCTAAGAAATGTAGCCTCTTACCGTTCTAATCCATGAATCTCTATCCAATCATTACCTATCCTCACTAATCCGTTCTCCAAAAAACATATTGCTTATCCGCCCAATCCATAATTTCCTATCCGTCACCCTATCCTTTTCTATCCGTGACCTACTTTGACATTGCTTGTTAACTATCACGAAAAGAATACTTATCCGTAACAATCATTACTTATCCTCTTTAATCCTTTCTTCACAGAAAGAATTGGCTATCCGTTCTAATCCATAATTTTCTATCCGTCACCCTATCTTTGTATATCCGCGACCTACTTTTATTTTTCTCGTTATGTAACACGGATAGAATCTTAATCCGTGCCAATCATTACTTATTCTCTTTAATGCGTTCTCTATAATATAAATTAGAAAATTTATGGATTGAAACGGATAGGCAATATATTTCTATTTCCTATCCGGTCAATCCATGATTTTATATCCGGCAACCTATCCTTTCCTATCCGCGACCTACTTAGACTTTCTTTGTTATCAAGCATGGATAAGATACACTTATCCATGCCAGTCAATTCTTATCATGAATCTTTCTCCACAGAAAGAATTGGCCATCTATTCTAATGCATAATGTTCTATCCGTCAGCCTATTCTTATCTATCCGCGACCTACTTGATTTTGATCGTTATGCAACACGGATAGAATCTTAATCCGTACTAATCATTACCTATCCTCTTTAATCCGTCCTCCACCAAACATATTGCTTATCCTTTCGAATCCATGATTTTCTATCCGTCACCCTATCCTTATCTATCCGCTACCTACTTGATTTTTATCATTATGTAATACGAATAGAATCTTAATCCGTGCCAATCATTTCCTATCACCTTCAATCCTTTCACCATAAAATGTATTGCCTATCTGTTCTAATCAATAATTTTCTATCCGTCAACGTATTTTTTTCTATCCGCATACTACTTCCAGTTTATCTCGTCACTTATCACGGATCGAAAAGGTATCCGTGACAATCAATGCTTATCCTCTTCAATCCTTCTATCCGTCACCTAAGCCTTGTCTATCGGCAAACTACTTTGATTTTTATCATTATGTAACACAGATAGAATATTAATCCCTGCCAATCATTACTTATGCTTCTCAAATCCTTTCTTCAAAAAACTTATTGACATTCATTATATTGAACATCATTATAATTCGTGATTATCTATCAAATACGAATTAGCATTATAGTTTTCACTGCAGATTCATATGGATAGAAGTTTTTTTTATTGATACTGATACAGGAGAATAGAATGTTATTAGTTCAATACAGATTCAAGAGGATAGACGCGGATAGAGTATTACTAGTTGAAGACTGATTGAAACGGATAGCATATTTTTACTTGAAGACGGATTTAAACGGATAGATATGGATAGATTATTTTTAGTTGAAGATGGATTAAAAAGGATACATAAGGATAGAATATTTTTCGTTAAATACGGATTAAAATGGATAAATAGGATACCATCTCTCGGAGCCATAAGGATAAAAAAGTTGGGACTGAATCGGATAGGGGTGGATTAAATTCCACTTCACGTATTGAAAATTATTCAAACGGATAAAGATTTAAAAATTTAACAAAGGATAGAACATGATTGAAAAGGATGCAAGCTGCTCCTTCAAACGGATAAAAAATGTATATCCGTTTGAATCTGCTAATTCCTATCCGTTTAAATCCGTTCACTTCCAGCAGGGAAGCTCGAAATCCATTGGAAACAATACAAAATAAATTAAAATGATAAATGCTGTCATAAGTCATACGCATTTTGAAAACATTGTCTGTGGTTTAGAACAAATTTATGTACGGTAAAAAAGTTGGTAAAAATGTGTACGACTTATGGAAGCATTTTATAATTTTACTTTACTTTGCATTGTTTCCAATGGATTTCGAGCTTTGCTCGCCTCACTTTTGCCACGCTCGTCGCAATTTTTCGGCGAATCAGCGCCATCGAAAGATAGATTAGGTCCCTATAGGGAGAAGTTTGAGGTTAGATTTGACGACCTTGAAGAGGAAAATGGTTCTATATTTGATTATTGGAAACTGCGATGTGATGATGTGACGTAACCGTTGGAAATCGTCACATTGACGTCGCAGAAGCACAAATGTGGTCTGATCGAAATAGGTTCTATTTTCCAAAGTAGGAACGATCGGTCAGTCTATGCGTAGACAGGCGACGATTCTCAAAGACAAATTTAGCGTGCTACAGTCAGCGCGAAAACGACTGGCGCCAAAACAGATTTGCGCTGACCGGTTTAAAATAGGTTCCGCACTGGTTTGCGAACCACCTATCATGTATGAATCTATGCTTGTGAATAAGGTGCCGTTTGCATTCTGGTGAGTGTTTGGTATATTCAAGACGCCATTAAGAGTCCTTTTAATATTGTAGCTTAGCCAGATTCTTCACCTAATATTTATGAGAGTTCATCAAGGGCCTTGAGTGCTGAAGACCTGCTGGAACGATATGGAATGGATTTTTATTCAATATCGACTCGTCCAAATGAAAGGGTTGCATATCGGAGAAACCAAATCAGAAGGTTCTCACTCGCGTGGCGAACTCGCGAAGCTTCAAAATCACGTATAAATTGAATTGGGAACATCAGCGCCCTCAACACTGTAGCATCTTTTCGTTTCGTTATTCTCCGAGATGGAACCTTTTCATTTGGACACGTCGATATATGGCAGTCATCTGAAATTCAAAATATTTGATCCTAAATTCAATCCTAAATCAGAACCTAAATCCGCAAAGAAAGAACTGCGATGCACGGACAAAATTTATCCGTGAAAAAGTCACGAACTTGAAGCAAGGTGTCGGATACGAGATAAAAAAATGAAACATTACATCCTTATTTCTATGAGAAATGTATAGACAAATTTCGAAGTTTTTTTGTTACGAACAGCTCATGTTTCCTACGAACAGTTCCCTAAAATTTCAGATTGAAATATGAAGAGGAAAAATTTTATTTATGCGATTTAATTTATATTAATTTATATCTTCGCATCTCAGAAGATTCGAACCCTCAAAGACTGCTGACTCACCAGTTTCTAAACATAAATCAGGAGTGCGTAAACACGCGCAGCCATCAAGGCCAAACAAAATAGGTATTATAAAACTTCTAGCCACTCATCCGACGAGCCCGACGCAGACATACGAGCGAACACACGCACCGCGCGTTTGGGCGAGAGTGTGTGCGGGCCACGTACAGGCGAACCTACTTTCCAGTTCCCAGATTTGTCGGGCAAGCTCGTGAGTGCTCTGAGAATCTTTTCCCAATCACTCGTAATATTTTTGTAATTATTGACGTTAAAAAAAATCGATGAACCGTTTTAGAATTTTCAGATCAAGTTCGTCAATTCTTCTTCAAAGTTCTCAGATTATTTACCAGTTCGTGACTTTTTTACAGATAAATTTTTTCCGTGTGGGTAAATCTTGTTGTGAGCGATTTTCAAAGCGGATGTAATCGAATCTTTCGCATCTAGACAAAAGAAGAGACAGTAGTATCAAACTCCTATCTTCTGGAGAGATTTGAAACACCTGAAGATGATTTTGAGATGCTGTTTTATTAATTTTTAACTTAGAATATAATTGCGAACAGGGCTTTAGTGCCCTGCGTAATATCATACGAGAAAAGAACGGTGTCTAAATCGGGTTTGCTTTTGCACACACGAGTCGAAAAATGTTGGAAATCAAAACTAGCCGTAATGCAGGTACGTATATAATTAAGATTAGGGATTTGATTGAAACACATTATTTAATTTCGAAGTTTTCTTGGATTAGAGAAACGCCAAAAAATAATATCTAAGGACTATTTTCAGGAATACTCTTTTGAGGGCCATTAAAGTAGACTTAAATAAAGTATATCTAATTTGTTTTGTTTGGAATAGCTGGCTATTTCCTTGAACCTATTAGAACCAAATTTTGCAGAGCGCCATAAACTAGTCCTGCAAATTTTTTTGGGTTTTGTTGGAACCGTTTTGATTTCATGCCAGCGTCTATCTGTTTCTTAAGTCGCCTGAAAACAATAAAAAACTATTTAAGCTACAACCCTGAGGTTTTGTATTCGCCCCATAAGGTGACCACTGAGGAGCGTAGAAAAATACTGGGAATCTTGGGGAAAATCTGCTTCTTATTCAAATTTTGTCAGCTGTTTGCAGACTACAGAAAGGGATTTGAACACACAGATAAATGAAACACTATAACTGGGATAAATGATATGTATATTTAAGTAATAATGTTACATGCAAGAAAAGGATAGTTCAGAAATGATTAACTTCAAGTGAGCTCAACCTTACGCGTCAATGGTCGCACTTAGACTGACTGAATTTTTGACCTGCTTGACAAAACTCCCTTAAGACCCTTTGCGTGCTTTCGTACCTAAAAGTCTTTAGCATTTCTTATTTCGTGAAAACTATATTCTCATTCTAATACAAAAGTATTCACCGTTGCACTTCCAACACCCTTCCTCAACGATGAACCCTTAATGTCATTTAAAAAATGATGAACTCTTAATGTCCTTTAAATTAAACCACACTGTTTTCGAAAAACTGATAACTTTATATTATTTGAAGGTTTTGTTAACATGTCCGCCAACATAGATTCTGTTGGGTAATATTCAAAAAACACTTTTCCCTGATCTTTTAAATCTTTAACATAATGAAATTTAGTAGATATATGTTTGGCTCTATTACTGAATTTTCTGTTTTCTATTAGCTTTAAACAACCCTGATTATCCTCAAAAATTTTCGTTGCACTTTGATTACCTTGTTGAAAATCTTCTAAAATTTGTCGAATTCAGGTTCCTTCTTGTGTGGCTTCTGCAAGCGCGATGTACTCCGCTTCGGTCGAAGATAGTGCTACGCAGACTTGCTTTTTGCAAGTCTAGCTTATTGTTGCCCCATTGAACTTGAATAAAAAACCACTGTTTGATTTCCTATCTTCTCGATTTTGAGCCCAATCTGTATCCGGGTAGCCAACTAGTGATTCCTTATCTTCACAATCTACTTCTCCAAGTTTGAGCTTTAATTCCTTCGTTCCCTTTAAATATCTTGCAATTCTCTTCGCTTCGTTCCAATCTGTCTTAGTCGCTCCATCGTTGTGCTGACTCAAGATTGAGACACTTGCTGCAATGTCCGGCCTCGTGTTAACTGCGATGTATGCAATTTTCCCAATAAGCTTCCGATAAGAGCTGTTATCTTCCATAGGCTCTTCATCTTCTCTTGCCTTCACGTATCCAGCATCTAATGGAACTTTTGATGGTTACGCGTCCTGCAATCCAGTTGACTTTAGCATATTTTCTATGTACTGTCCCTGGTTTATGCTGAAAATGCCATCTTTAGCCTGATCGATTTGGATTACAAGATAGTGTCTTAGTTTTCCTAAGTTGGTTAACTGAAAACTTTTTCCTAAGTCCTTCCGGTTTGGACGATTTCACCTTCACCTTTGCTAGCAATAATCAAATCGTCGACATAACTAATTAAATAGATTTTACCTTTTCGAGTTTCTTTGACATGCAAGCAAGGATCGGCTTCACCTTGTGTAAATCCAAGTTTCTGTAAAGTTGCATTTAATTTTTCGTACCAAGCTTTTGCTGCCTGCTTTAAACCATAAATTGATTTATTTAACTTGCACTCGAACTGTTCTTTACCTTCAACTTCAAAACCGGCTGGTTGTTTCATTAAAACGGTTTATTTTAATTCTCCATTTAAAAATGCGGTTTTAACGTCATAATGATACATTTTATATTTTTTTTTTACCTACGATAGCCAGAAGTGGCTATTCGGCATTTGTTTTTAACTTGAAAACCCATTTGCAACCAATTATCTTTGCATTTGCTGGTGGTTCAATTAAATTCCAGGTTCCGTTTTTCTTCAATGACTCCATCTCCTCTTCCGCTGCTGCTTTCCATTCAGAACTGCTCGATGACGTCATTGCTTCCTGAAAATTGGTCGGTTCTCTGTCTGTTTCTGTAGCTATACCTGCCATGAACCTAGAGGGGGGTACTCCCAAATTACTCCTTGCAGAATGCCTGGCTTGAATTTGTGGGCGTTCCTCCGCTACTTCACTTTCTTCCATTGATAAATCTTCATTCCATGTATCCTCGAATTCGTTTTCTTGATGATAAATTCCCTCGATTTCCTGATTTCCTTGTTCTGCTTCTTCTGTTTCTCCAGATGCTTCAGATGGTGCTTGAATGATTACTTCATTAATCCTTTTTTCTTTACCGATATTTTTCTTTGGATCTTTATTTTCTGATACCTGTGCATCCTTGAAAAATACATCTCGTTTGATTGTAATCTTATTTGTACTTGTATTCAGCAATCAAAATCCTTCACAAGTTTCTGAATATCTAACGAAGGTTAATTCCTTAGCTTTCTTGTCCAGTTTACCTCGTTGCTCCTTTGGAATGTGTACGTGAACTTTGCATCCGAAAACGTGTAAGTTCTCGACATTTGGTTTCTCTGAATGCCATAACTCGGACGGTGTCTTCATTCGGCATTTTGCAGGAAGTATGTTCTGCAAATGATTCGCTGTATTTACAGCTTCCCCCCAATACTTTGTATCCATTCCAGCGTCGATGAGCATGCACCTTGCCATTTCTAGCAGGGACCTGTTCTTTCCTTCTGCTACACCGTTCTGCTGGGGCGAGTAAGCGACTGTATACTGCATGCGAATCCCTTCCTTCCTTCAATAATTCTGCAGATCACCATTCACGTATTCCCTTCCTTGATCTGAACGAATTATCTTAGGTTTCTTTTTAAATTGTGTATTCACAAACTCTACAAATTGTTTAATTAGACCTGCAGCTTCACCTTCATGCTGCATCAAATGAACGACAGAATATCGGCTATATTCTTCAATAATTGTAAGGGTATACCTTTTGTTACCAGCGTTGCCGTTGTCCTACTTTCAGATACTTTTGAAAACGGTTTACGAGATTATTTTCCTTGAACACAGCATTCACATCCGCAGTCCGTAATCCTTATACCTGATGCAAGCTCTTTGTTTGCGAGTTCCTTAATTGCCTCGATGTCTCGATGACCGAATGTTCTGTGCCATTCATGCTGACAATCTTTTATATGTCGTTCTTCCGCTGTTGCCAAATATGCTGTTCCTTCTGTCACCAACTTGTATAGGTTGTCCCCGCACCCTGCTGCTACTGCTATTGTCCTTCCTCCAGAGAGTATTTTGCATTCAGCGCCCGAAAATAATACCTGATGACCATTCTTAGTAATCTTCCGTATAGAAATTAAGTTATTTCCGAAGGACGGAACGTAGAGCACATCCTTTAGCGTTACGTTGACCTGAGGTCCGTCTTCATTTAGGCACTTTATTACTCCCGTCCCTATGCCAAGGACTTTGGCTGTAATTTCTCGTTTAGCCAAACGAACGGTTGTATTAAGCTGCTTAAAATCCTGGAAGAATTCACGGCTGATCGCCATGTGGCTCGGAGCCCCTGTATCTACATACCATTCCCCGAAAATTTCACCTTTTTCTCCATTGGACAAGAAACAGATGTTCGCTTTATTATCGGAGCCTGAACCTTTACTTTCCTTTTCCTTTTTGGCTTTCCACTTTTGATATTTTATGCAGTCCGTCTTCTCGTGACCAGACTTCTGACAAAAATAGCATTTACTTTGCCGTCCTGAATTATTTTTGCTACTTGAAACTTTCATGGCTGATTCGCTTGATGAGTGAACTGTACTGGAATGTCTACGCCTTTCATACTCATCTATAAGTTTACCTTTCACGAACTCTAAAGTGAGATCGTCTTCAGATCTTGATTCTAATGCTGTTACCAGCGTACCGTATGAATCTAGTAAACTTACTTAAGGAGCATAGCAACGACTAAATTGTCCTTTAATGTCGCACCGAGCGCTGCCAATTTGTGCACTAAATTTAAAATGGTATCCACATGTTCTTGCATATTACCGCTTTCTTCTAACTTTAGGCTACAATTTCTTTTTAGCAACAATACCTTATTTGTCAACGTTGATTTTTCGTGATGCTTCTTTAAAGATTCCCAACCCAGCTAACCTGTTACCATCCTGAAAGGTTCCTGAATGATCACATGTTATCAGAGGAATTGTTACTTGTATCTCAGTCTCCTAGCAGGTAACGGCATAATCGCCGTAGTTTACTAGGGAGGCTTGTTTGCAACCGTTCCCTGTCAGACTAGTAACATGGCGGTAACAGCCGGCAGCGATCTTCATTTATACATATACATTTTGGGTCTAACCTCTATAATGTAATTTCTTTTTCGTAAGGGTTCAGCTGATAAATATCTGTTTTTTTATAAAAGCTTTGTTCACATATTATCTCCCTTTTCTGGAACTTATTTATCGTTTAATTATGTTCCTTTCCAACATTTTTGCAAAAATATTCATAATTATAATTCCGAAACGATGTATATTTTGAGGTTAAGCTGTCATTGCACGTTGCGTTTCCAAACATCACTTTGTTACAAGCATGTGATTACAATGGCGGGATAATGTTACCTGCTTCGCTTGTAATTTGTTACTACTTTGAGTGGGAAATATATTGTCACTGGGTGACCAGCATGGAAGTCACCAGTGACTGGTTTTTTTAATCTTGTTACAATTATGTGACTATTCGGACTAGTAACTGTGTTAGCTGGGAAGCCTCACGAGCTGTTTTCGCTTTCCGTATGTAGATGAGCTGGTTGTCTTGAACGGCTAAACTGATCGTAGCGCGGGCTTTATCGTCATCCTTCTTCTATCTATCGGTTGGTGCTGTGGGTACTTCCTCGCGGGCGTTTTTCCAAACACCTTCTTTAGTTAGCAACAACTCTAATTTGTATTTCCACACTTGATAGTTGTCACCCCTGAGTTTCTCAATTCTGAAAACTGCACTGGCCGCCATGACCACTCAATATATTTAGACGCACTCGCTTACACTTTATCCACTTTCACTGGTGTGTTCACTTTAGTTTTACCACTTCTGTAATGTTGTATCTGGGGCCCATAACCTGTTAGCAGTTTGCAGACTACAGAATATTACATTAAGCACTAAATAAGTTTAAAAACGTTTGTGAAAGGGATTTGAAAACACATATAAATGAAACACTATAACTGGGATAAATGATATGTATATTTAAGTAATAATGTTACATGCAAGAAAAGGATAGTTCAGAAATGATTAATTTCAAGTGAGCTCAACTTTACGCGTCAATGGTCGCACTTAGACTGACTGAATTTTTGACCTGCTTGACAAAATTCCCTCAAGACCCTTTGCGTACTTTCGTACCTAAATGTCTTTAGCATTTCTTATTTCGTGAAAACTATATTCTAATTCTAATACAAAAGTAGTCACCCTTGCACTTCCAACAAATTTCAAATTTGAAACAATCATTTAGGGGTAAAGAGGAAGCGATAGAAAAATTGAATCCAATTCTCATCGAGAATATTATAGTTTTATCTTTTTTACGTCAGTGCTTGAAAACAAGAAGAATGGGGAAATTTTGTATTGGACCCCTAAGCTGGTAGCTTTTTTTATACCATTTTTCTTTGGAGATGTCTCTGATTGAAGCTCTTGGTATTTAGAATTAAGACGAAAAATAAAATTTGCTATGTTATAATTTTCTCTTTTTGATATCAGTGATTAAAAACTAAAAGAAATAAGGAAAATGAGGAAAACTTTGTTATTTGTACCCCTTAGCTGGAAGCTTTTCGTTCATTCAGATTTTCTTCGGGGATGGCTCAAATTGAAGCTCTTGGCATGCAAAATTGAGTTAAAAATCAAATTTGATGTCTTAGCGTTTTTTCTTTTTGGTATCGGTGGTTGAAAACAAGAAAAATAAGAACAATGCTGAAGATTTGTTTCGACCTTTATGCTGGAAGCTTTTCCCTTACACCGATTTTCACTAAGGATGGTTCAAATTGAAGCTATGTCATTTAGAATTGAGATCAAAAATAAAATTTGTTATATTAAGGTTTTCTCTTTTTGATATCAGTTGTTAAAAAAAAAGAAAAATAAGAAACATGAGAAGAACTTTGTTCTTCAGACTTCTATGCTGGAAGCTTTTCGTTCAGTTCGATTTTCTTCGGGGATGGCTCAAATGATTTTAAAAAATTGCTATGATAAATTTTCTTTTTTTCTATAGCAGTGGTTATAAATAATAAAAATGAGGAATATTTGGTTATTTAGACCCGTATTCTGGAATATTTTCTTTTTGTCCGATTTTATACGAAGCCCTTCCTTGAGGTCGCTTGATAGCGTCTCGACGCGTCCAAATGAAAAGGTTGCATCTCGGAGAAACCGAATGAAAGGGTGCTAACTCGTGAAGTCAAAATGAAAATTTCGCGTGGCGAATTCTCGAAGTTTCAAAATCCCACATAAATTGTATGGGGAACATCAGCGCCCTCAACTCTGTAGCACATTTTCATTTGGTCTCCACGAGCTAGCCCCTTTTCATTAGGTTTCTCTGAGATGGAACCTTTCCATTTGGACATTTCGGTCTTATCAAACGCATTTTTTTTAAAATTTTCATAATTTTGTAGCCTTGGGCTGAAGCCTGAAATCCTTATGTCAAGTATCGTATTTCGTTCGTCCGCCGTATTTAGCCCTTTCTTTACAGGATTTTTTTATTTCGTTAAAAACTCTCAAACAGTCCCTAGAAGAGGTAAAATAATTTTATAATTATGTTATTATATTTATTTTCTCATTTTTTAACGATTTTCTGCTAAATAATCATTTCAATTCAGTTAAATGCGTTTACATAACAAATTTTCAGTGTTATATCAACGAAACCCAGGTGGGAAAGTTATATATAGTTTATATATAGTGGACAGAATGATGTATATTTTTCATTTGTTTGATACAGAAAAATGCATGAAACAAATAAAAAATATACATAATTTTGTCCACTATATATAAACTATATATAATTTTTCCACCGGGGAATTGCTGAAGTAACATTCATAAAAAGAACATTCATATTCATATTTATATGGTTCAATCAACAAAATATAAGATTACTCTTCGTGCTGAAAATTGCTTCAAAAGCAGAATTGATAACGAGCTGCTCTTCTCCATTGTATTTGTCATGCAAATTTATCGAAAAATGATTGGAAGTCGTATTTGCATGCAATATAGTTTTCCATAAATCGATGAAAGGTCGCATTGCACGTAAACATGTTTACAAAAAGAAAAGGACCCTTCGATGAGAGACCATTTGATAGCAGTTTATATAAAAATGCTTTAACGAGGCATTGGAGTAAAAAAACCAAATGATGCGAAAAATTGCAGGCAAGTCGGAATTGCGCGTCCTTTTTCCTGACCCAGAAACGGAAAGTATTGACGTGACAATCTCCCGACCTAGGGCATCTGCACATATAACTAAAAGATGAACGCAATAAACCTTCTACGTCTTCTCTAGTCCTGTATTTTGATTATAGATCAATAAATCACTCACTTATGACAGACGACATTATTTGGAATGTTGATTTCTTAAGATTTTCCGCATTTTTAGTCCCACCTATTCTCAGATCTCTGCAAATATAGGATACTTCTTCAAAAATGGATCAGCATCAGAGATGGGTAAGTTAAGGCAGATGAACCAAATGTAGATCAGGGTTCCAAATGTGGATCAGTATTTCCTTAGGCTCTTAATATATATATATATATATATATATATATATGCTATATATATTTTTGTTCTCGTCAGATCACTGAAGTTCAGCAGCGTTGGGCGCGGTTAGTACTTGGATGGGTGACCATTCGAGAATATTGCGTGCTGTTGGCATATTATGGGTGTGGTGAGCCCAAACTTGTAGTTATTTATAACTACAAGAAAACTATCCACCTAGAAACACTACCCGAATCGGGTAGTGTCACGCCTACCCTGAAAGGGAAATGGCTTAATGGTATACATATATAATAAATAATTTTCATAATTATACCAGAGAACCCACTGATTTACTTTTAAAAAGGAACCAAATAGTTATCGTTACATCACGAAAAAAGTAACTACAATTCGGGCCCCTTACTTCTTTTGATTGCAACTTACTCAAAAAAATCTCTGAATTGTTTAACAAAAAGCATCTGAAAGCTTAAAGTTTTCCGAATTCAATTATATGACCACTTTTATCCTAAACAATTTTTGTCGAATAGTTAGAGGGCGAAACATCCTTTCATTCTTCCAACATTCTTTAATGCAATACATTCTTCAAAATTCTGAAATATTCAATAATTTACTTTTTAAGGGGATTTCTTTATAAATACTTTATCTTGAGAAAAAATGAAGATAGGAAGCCGTTTGATGGTTCCACATGTGCAGTTTTGTGATGCGAGTGCAGTTCAATATTTTTTATGATAAAGTCATTCTTACGCTAGAAATATTATTTTGAATATTTCTGACTTTAATCGTGGTTGGTACGTGGGACGGCACAGTAGGACAAGTGGTAGAAAAAAGTACCCTTTCGATGACAATAGCAGGAGATTCGACTTGCTTCTGGAGTTACTATTGTCACTGAGAGGATACTTTCTACTAATTGTCCTGCTGGGCCTCCCATGCGCCAACACTGATTAAAGTCAGGCATATTCAAAATGATATTTCTTGCGTAACAATGATTTTATCATAAATTTAATTATTGCACTGCACTCTCATCACAAAACTGCACATTTGAAGCCATTAAACGGCCTCCTATCTTCATTTGCTCTCAAGAAAAAGTAATTGTAAATAATCCCCGTAAAAAGTAAATTATTGAATATTTCAGAATTTTTAAAAATGTATTGCATCAGAGAATGTTGGAAAAATATCTGTGAATTTGTTCAGATTTTTCCTAACGTCGACCTCGTTCTGGGAAACAGTTGAAAGCCGAAAAACCCTGCTTTTTGGGATGCTTTGCCCTCTGACTAATGACAATTTTTTTTCAGGATGAAAGTGATCATATCGTTTAATTTCGAATACTTTAAGCTTTTATATGCTTTTTATTAAATAATTGAGGGATTTTTTTGAGCGAGTTGCAATCAAAATAAGTGAGGGGCCTCGACTTTTGGCCCCGACTTTAGTCATTATTAACTTTTCATAATGTAACTTTTACTTAGTTACTTTTGCAAACAAATAACTATAATTTTTTTTCAAATTACTTTTGTATTTGAGGAATATATGCTAAGGAAAATAATTAAGGCTTACTTCTATCTGTATTCTGGGCTAGTCACTTAAGTCACTTTTAGTCTGTTTTTTCCTTAAATCACTTTTTGGTTACTTTTTAAAAATAAAGTTACTATAGTCACTTTTTAAAATAAAAAAGATCACTTTAGCCACTCCGTTCAATAAATTAAAACAGAGAACTCAAGGCTTTCTGATTTTTTGCCCTGCATTTTTTGAAATCCACTGAACTACTTTTCAATTTATCCTGAATACTTTTCAATTCACCTTGAATTCTTATAGATTTTATCAGATTCTCATTTACTAATTATAATTACTCCTATATTTATCCGAATTCGCTGGATTTTATTGGATTTGAAAACTTTCGTTTTATTCACTTAAGTTATTTTAAATTTATCTTGATTTCGTATGAATTTCGTTAATTTCGTATGAATTCGCCTGAATTGTTCTCAATTGATTACATATTTAATGACATTTCAAAATATTTTTGAATTGTTTCCAATACGCTTGTTTTTTTTTTAAATTCACCTGGAATTTTTGTGAATTTCATCGAATTATTCTCATTTCCCCAAAATTGCTATAAATTCAGTAGAATTTTATTTGATTCGTTTTTTTTATTTTTCGAATTTCTTTCAATTCAGTTAAATTCTTGTGAATGCGCCCTTAATTCTGTTCACTTCCATTTTACTCAATTCGATGGAAATTTCTCGAGTTTTAAAATTTTGTTCAATTATATTCTTTCAAATTTTGATGAATTTCATCGAATTCCCTTGAATTCTTGGAATATTTTGGATTTTTTTCAACCTATTTGAATTTATTTGGAATTATCCCTAAATTCCTTTTAATTCTTTGAAATACTGTTGATTTTTTTAAATTTGCCCTGATTTTCTTTATAATTTACTTGGATTCTTCTAAATTGATCAAATTTTACTCTAGTCAATGGATTTTTGTTAGTTTTTTTTATAATATTCACCATGAAGTCTTTTAAACTTGCTTCGAATTCTTAGGCGTTTGGTCAAATTCCTTTGATTTGGCCTGAATTGTTCTCAATTGATTACATATTTAATGATTTTGAAAAATATTTTTGAATTGTTTCCAATACGGTGTTCACTTCCATTTTACTTAATTCGATGGAAATTTCTTGAGTTTTAAAATTTTATTCAAATATATTTTTTCAAATTCTTATGAAATTCATTGAATTCATTGAAATCTGGGAATATTTTGGATTTTTCAAAACGCATTTAAATTCAATTGTAATTTACCCTTAATTCGTATTAATTTTTCCTCAGTTATTACATTTTTATAAATCTTTGAAATTCTTTTGATGTTTTTAACTCTCGCTGAATTCTTTTGAATTCATTCGAATTCTTCTAAATTCACTCAATTTTAATCAAATGAAAGGTTTCTAATTTTTTTATTTTTCCAATTCACCTTGAAGTCTTTTCAACTCACCTTGAGTTCTTAGCCATTTTATCAAATTCTTTTGAATTCCCTTAAATTCATCTAAATTCACGCGAATGCTACTGAAATCAGTGGAATAGTTTTGATATTTTTAATTTACTTACATTTTTATGAATTTTGTCACATTTTTTTTCTTTTCTCTTAAAATACTCTAAATTCAATCGAATTTTATTTAAATCATTGTTTATTTTTTGAATTTATTCTGAATTTATAATCTTTCGCCTGGAATTCTGATAAATTTCATCGAATTTTTTTGTATTTAAAAGAAAATTAGTCACATTATTAATGCATATTAGTCACTTTCAGTCAATTAAAGTCAATTTTTGGGTTAGAAATTAGTCGCTGTTCGTCACTTTTTTATTTAAATAGTTGAAATTTTCTCTTTTTTTTAAATTAAATTAGGCTTGGGAACAAATTAAGATAGGAAACCGTTTAATGGCTCCGCGTGCACAGTTTTGTGATGCGAGTGCAGTTCAATATTTAAATTTATGATAAAATCATGGTTACGCAAGAAATATCATTTTCATATGCCTGACTTTAATCAGTGTTGGCAGATGTGAGTGAAAGAAGGGCTGGAGTTTCTATTATCATTGGAAGGTTACTTTTCTTCTAACACATTTTCTGCTGTGCCCTCCACTTGCCAAGACTGATTCAGTTTAAAATATTAAAAATTATATTTCTTGTGTAAGAGCTATTTTATCATAAATTTAATTATTAAACTGCACTCGCATCACAAAAGTGTGCATGTAGAAACATCAAACGGCTTCCTATCTTAAATAATCCACTTCGGAGGATTATTCATTTTTTCAGTTAAATTTTAGATACATCTCTCTTTAATACACTAGACTTTCGATTTAAGCACGGGTTTGGTTCTGACCTTCGCTTAAATCGAAAGTCGCCGAACGTAAACAGCCAGGGCCGTGTCGTAATGTTGGGGTACTGCGCTTTATCGTTATGCTACTGTTTTGTCTAGGATGACTGACCGCCGGCGTCGATTCTTGGAACGCATAACTCGAAAGTGCTTAAATCGAAAGTCTAGTGTATTACATTTGTTCATAAAATTCTTTCAGAGAAAGTTTCTTTTGTGAAAAATATCACTTTTTGTTCAGATATTCATTTATATGAGGTTTATAGTCTTCCTACTTCTGAAGTGATTGTTTCTTCCCTTTGTTAAAGAAAATAGATTTTGTATTTTTGAATAATTCTATAAAAGGAAATTTTGCATTGAAAGATGATTATATACAATTTTGTGAAGGATAATTTTGATTAAAATCTTTCTCATCAAAAGGTAGCTCTCTTATTATTTTGTAATTGAAGAAATACTGGACTTCAGATTTCTTGTTATTATCCGAGTGATTGAAAGTGACCTTAGTTTTCCTGCATACTGAATAAAATTATTGAAGGGCACGATATCATGCAAAAGTCCATCCCATAGAGATATAAAAATTTAATTACAGATTCGTTATGACAAATTGGAAACTAGTTCAAGGCGAATTTATGCAATATTCAAACTTGAAGAAGTCTCTGATCAAAAAGTTAGGTGGTAAGTATAGGAATTTGCGCTTCTATTTATTTTTCAAGGACCATGTATTTCAGATGATTGGATTCCACTCATTTGGGATTATTTTGCTTTCACAATTTTTATATCATAAAGTCGTGACTTGACGTTTCAAAATTGCTATTTTTCTTCTTATTGGTTCTTCGTAATACTTTGAGGAAAATATAGTTATAAGCAAAAATAACATTATCGTTAATCAGGATGACCAGCACCCAAATCTCAGAAAACAATTTCTGTCCATTCACCGTTCTTTCCCGATTTTGAATCATTTTTCCTGGCTATTCCAAGTTTATTAAGTTGGAAATATTTAAAACTAAATTGAAAAGTGGAATAACTATAAATTAAGAAGTTTTTAAATTTTAAAGTTAAAACGTTGAAAAATGTATAACATTTTTTATAAAATTTAAAAATTTGATAGTATATTTTAAAATAAAATATAACCAATTGTAGATATCATTCACAAATAAAAGTGTTTTTGGACCAAAAACTTGAGATTGAAGTGTTCAAAATTATAAAATAATTTAAAACAATTTTACACGGAATATCAAGCTATAAAGACATTTTTTGGGTTAAAATTTCAATTATTTCGTGAAAAATTAATCTACTTTGTAGGAAATTCAACAAATCTGTTAAAAACACTTTTTTTGTTGTTGAAAATTCAACTGTTTTGTGGAAAATTCATTTCTTTGGTTGAAAATTAAATTATTTTTCTAAAAATTCGTTTATTTGTTTGGTTGAAAATTAAATCATTTTATTGAAAATTCGTTTTCTTCTAATTGAAAATTAATTTTTTAAACTGTGAATTGAACTATTCCATTTATAGTTTGAAAAAATTTATGGTTTGAAAAATGATCTTTTTTAGTTAAAATTCAACTAGGTACTTGGTTGAGAATTGAACTGTTTTGTCAAAAATTCATTTTCCTGGTTTAAGATTCTCGATTTTATTTGAAAATGGCATCGTTGAATATTTAACCTATTTGTTAAAAATTCTTTTTTTTTAGTTAAAAAATTAATTTTTCTAACTGAAAATTTAACTTTTTTATTTTTTGTGAAAATCTGTCTTTCTTAGTTGAAAACTAGTATTTTTTGTTGAAATTTCGTTTTTTTTCTATAGAAAATAATTATTCTTACTTGAAAATTCATCTTTTTGTTTGAAAACTGAACAATTTAGTTAAAAATTTAACTATTTTGTGGAAAATTCGTTTTCTTTTTGTTAAAAAATTAATTTTTGCAATTGAATACTCAAATATTTGGCTGCAAATATATCTTTTTTAGTTAGAAATTCAACTAATTGATTGAAAATTAATTCTTTTTTTGTAGAAAATTATATTTTTTTAAGTATACAATGAATTTGCTCGGTTGAAAATTTATGTTTTTGGTTGAGAAGTCAATTTTTTGGTTAAAAATTAATATAACTTGTAAAAAGGCTTCCGTTTCCAGTACCGATAGAGGTTACACGGTGTTTTTCGAGTGCGATCATTTTTTGGCTGGGGAGAAGTGAAAAGTTGAGTAAGTACGGTGAGGGTGTGGAGAGTGAGGGGACTGGAGTGAAAGTGCAAGTGTGAATGAAGGGAACGGTAGAAAGTGCGAATTTAATGAAAAAAAGATAAAAATTGACAAGAGTTGATTTTGAGGTTAGGTTCGTTTCGGCGGGACACTAGGCTTTTTGGAAGAGGGTGCGAGTTCGAAGGGTGTGAAGGGGGAAGGAGTAGAGGTGGCCGCACATTGCCAAAATAAATCAGGATAAGAGGGTGAGTTTTGCGTAAGTTTTTTAAAGTTTGGGGTTGTGAGAAAAAGTGACGGGTGTGGAAGGGAGGAGACAGGAGTGGGAGAGTAGAGGCTAATGGTCGGTTAACACGTAATAGCAGCATGCCGGTTACGCGAAGTCCACAGGGTGAAGCCAATAGAGATAGCGAGAGAAAAGAAAGAGAGGATAGCGTAGCTGTCGAGGCAAGCAGTGAGGGGAGCGCAGATGATACGTTCGCTACGCCTTTGAACCCCGTAGCAACGGTCGAGTCGAGTCGAGGAAGGGGCCATAAGCGCGGGAGGCCCACTAAATTTGAAAGATTTAGATCAAGAAGTTCGGGGTCGAGAGATCTTCTTCACAG
>CAKNYM010052659.1:511910-570668 GCA_932195095.1 Andricus curvator
AAGACTCTCAAACCCGTAAAAGGGAGAGAGTATAAATAAATAAAGAAGAATATAACTTGTAAAAAAAAACTTAACAATTTTTTGAAAAAGTCACTTTTTTGGATGAAAGTTCAACTATTTTGTAGAAAATTGGTCTTTTTTAATATAAAATTAAAATATTTTCCTGTTGAAATATAAAAAATATTGGTTGAAAATTTCTTGAAATTTTATATAAAAAATTCGTTATTTTGTTGTTAAAAAATTAATTTTTCACATGAAAATGTAACTGTTCTATTTTAGGTTGAAAATCTATCTTTTTTAGTTGTGAATTCAACTATTTGGCTGATAAGTTATATTTTTTACTTGAAAATTCAACTAATTGGTTGAAAATTCGTGTATTTTGTTGAAAATTCTTCTTCTTAAATAGAACATTAATCTCCTTGGTTAAAAATTCATGCTACTTGTTGAAAATTTAATTATTTGGTTAAAAATTAATATACGTTGTAAAAAATTTAACAGTTTGGTGAAAAAGTCCTTTTCTGGTTGAAAATTCACTAGTTTTATTGAAAATTCATCGTTTTGTTGAAAATTCGGCTTTTTTGGTAGAAAATTAATCTTCTTGGTTAAAAATTAATCTTTTGGTTGAAAATTCACTTAATTGGTTGAAAGGTGAACTATTTTGTTAAAAATTCATTTTGTGTTTGAAGATGCTTCATTTTAGTTGAAAATTCAACTATTTGGTTAAAAATTTAACTATTTTGTGGAGAATTCGTTTTCCTTTTGTAAACAAATTAATTTTTTCAATTGAATACTCAAATATTTGGCTGCGTATATATATTTTTTAGTTAGAAATTCAACTAACTGATTGAAAATTAATGCTTTTTTTATAGAAAATTCTTTTTTAAGCATACAATGAATTTGTTCGGTTAAAAATTTATGTTTTTAGTTGAAAAGTCAACTTTTTGTTAAAAATTAATATACCTTATAAAAAAACTTAACAATTTTTGGAAAAGGTCATTTTTTGTATGAAAGGTCAACTATTTTGTAGAAAATTTGTCTTTTTTAATATAAAATTAAAATATTTTCCTGTTGAAATATAAAAAAAAATATTGGTTGCAAATTTCTTGAAATATCTTGAAATTTTATATAAAAAATTCGTTCTTTTGTTGTTAAAAAATTAATTTTTTGCATGAACATGTAACTGTTCTATTTGAGGTTGAAAATTTATCGTTTTTGGTTGTGAATTTAACTATGTGGCTGATATAATTGATATTTTTTACTTGAAACTACTTCATGTATTTTGTTGAAAATTCTTCTTCTTAAGTAGAAAATTAATCTCCTTGGTTAAAAATTCATGCTACTTGTTGAAAATTTAATTATTTGGTTAAAAATTAATATACGTTGTAAAAAATTTAACAGTTTGGTGAAAAATTCATTTTTTGGTTGAAAATTCACTAGTTTTATTGAAAATTCATCTTTTTGGGTTAAAAATTCAACATCTTTGGTAGAAAATGAAACTATTTGGTAGGTAAGAACCTTTTTGTTTATTTGTTTCAAAGATGCGCCATATTGTTAAAAACACGTAATAGAGTTGATAATAATAATATATTTATTTTCATTTTCGCGGAGTGGAAAAAAGAATTTCAAGCAAGACCAACTGACCAATGCTTAGGAAGACCGACAAACATCAATCACCACATTTTTTCAGATTATATCTATGGTGAACATTTATGGGTAACTTAAAGACTGGAGAATCCATTTCTATTGTGAGACCATAAACTTTGCGCATCTGGCGGCATATGTTCTGAACTACTCGGTACAAATAAAGAATTTTACCAAAATATTTTCTTGAATGAATGGTGTATGAAGTTATTTCAAGAATATATTTCTTCACTTGGAAGAAATGTTGATTGGGCATAAATCGCTTCACTCTATTTATTAAAAGAAACATATCCTCCAAGTAATTAAATTATTACTTAAGTGAACAAATTACTTTATTCGACTAATGACATGTTCTATTAGAACAACAGTATCAATCCCCTTATATGAAAGAAATATCGCTTTCACTTAATCAATATTGCTTTCATTTATCTCAATATTTCTTTGATTCAAAGAAACCAAAATTGAATAGAGTAAAATGTTTGAAACAAGTACTGTTTCTTTTTCCAAAAATTCCTTTAGACGTAAACGCTCTGCACTGCATATCTTTAATATCCACAGAAACTAACCTTTAGCATCTAGATTGCGGGCCCATAGTTAAACATTAAATATGTTAACCTGAAATATTCGGATGTTCACGGTAAACATCTATTTTTATCCGTGAGAGAGATATTGCAGATTTTTTAAACAGAATTGCACAAGAAGCTTAGACAATACACGTATTGATATCGTATAAAGTTATAAACATAAAACAATAAACAGATTTTAAACTTGATTTGTGCAGTATAGTCTTGTTATGTTTTCATGATTTAATGTGACGATCAAATGCACGTATCAGTCGGGAAATCCGAACGGTGGTTAATAATCAGATCTGTCTCGTACGTCGACAGTTGAATAAGTAGATCGACTAGACCCTGATGACGTTCCTGAATCACGCAAATTGTCCAGAGTGCGTTTACCATCATCTAGCTGAACACTGAATACATATATACTTCTACGATTTGTCTACGTGCCATTTTATGAAAAAAGCTCTTATTATATCATGCTTTCTTAACAGAAGACACGTGGCTTATGAAACCATTGACGTACAAATTTATATTTTCCACATTATATAAAATCGCACTTGAGACGTTTCTTATTTACATTGTCGATGCACTTCAGACAAGATGGTTCCAGAATCATCTTCTTCATTTGCAAATAAAAGCAACTCTTTATTTAATGTGATCATCTTTGTAAAATTCATACACTACCGTAGCCTAGGGTAATACTGGTACAAATGAGGATCAAGCAAGCAAGAGATGATAAATCCATTTTTTGAAAAAATGAGTTATGCATGGTTTTAGCATTTTCATGACTCGAGGAATATGATTATTGACCAATGGTTCACAAAAAAGATAATATCCCATTAGAATCTCATTTTAAAAATGTTGTAGCCTTTCAAATATATAAATTAAAATAAGTGTATTTTCTACTAAAGTGTTCAGCATGCTATAAAAAATGTATAAATCCAAACTAATGTGTCCAATCATTCGATAATATTGGATAACTGGTTAGGTTGTTTCCTCTATATGATATTATTTGAATTTTTCTTCTATATCTTTGGTCTCTTTGAGATACAACATTTGTCGAAGTACTCAGGAATCATCTCAAATAGATTTATCATGTTTAGTTCGCTTAATCCTCAATTTAGGGTAATGCTTCGAAAATTCTTTTAACACGACAAAAAAATTTAACTGTCTTACAGACTTTTTTGTTCAAGTTATGAAAACCGATTTGTTGGCGTATTAGAAAGAATTTTTGAATGTGTATGTACAGCAAAAGTTAATCTCCTCTTTTAATTCTAAGAACTCATGGCGTAAGTGTTTAGTTTTATGGTTTTGGTGTCGAACGACAAATGCAATGATCTGGAGTATATAGGGCTGCATGTTTTAAACAGGACATGAGACATGAGTGTATGAGTGTATGAGTAAGACGTGCATTTCTTCTGCAATTTAATAAACTGTGGAGTTTTTACTTGTAGAAATTCAGCAATTTCCCATACGATTCGATGTGAAGGCATCATGGAACCCAAAAATCTCCTTGACAACGAATTTTGAAAATTAGAATTCTAAATATGTGCGAAATTGATGTTTAATAAAAACTGTTTCTTTACGTGAACAATCTAAATTGCTGCACTTCTAGAATCACTTGAGTTTATATTTTTAACAACAATTCAGAAGATCGAAACCCTTTACTAAAGGTTTTAGATATTTTTACTTACTTATTTTTACTTCTTTGAAATCCCACAATCCTTGTAAAAAAATTCTTTGAAATTTCTGTGGCTGATTCTAAGACCAATCTTTTTAGATTATTAAATTTTCCAATTAGGAAAAGAAAACAATCCGAAATATTTAAATACATTTCTAAAAATTGCTAAAATTCAATACATTCTTTTAAAAAAAATTTAAATAAAAAGAAAGGCTTCCTTTATAAAATTGAGCTAAAATTATGTAAACCCAATTTGAAGAAATCTTAAATTATTATTAAGCAACCCTGCAGATTGGATAGAATCATGAGTTTAGTGTCTCTATTCAAAAAATTTTTAAATTAAGATTGAAAAGAAATCCATTTTATCATGAATAATTTTTGCAAAATAAGCAAGAAGAAGATTCAAAATTAAAAAATAAACTTCCAAAACAACCTCACTTTTCGGCTCATTAGAGACAAGGATAACATAATGAAAAAAGAGGGAGAAAAAGGGAAAAAGTCAACCAAAAACCAACCTCTCACTTTTTCCTTTCACCGTCCTTTTTATACTACGAGGGGACCAACATGTTTCGAGGCCAATTTAGACCTCCTCATCAGGGATTATTTATAGGGAATAACCAAAGGTATGAAAAAATTAATATACCTGTAAAGAACATAGTTCGATCAGTATTAATAAAAATTGATTAAGTTTAATGTAATCAAATATATTTAGTGAGGAAATGGTTGTTTAATAAGAAAGAATTCTTTCTATTATCTAGTCAAAGAAAAATTACTTTATCCAATTAATTACTCTACCCCATAGTCATAAAAAGTGAGGTTGTTTTGGAAGTTTATTTTTTAATTATGAATCTTTTTCTTGCTTATTTTGCGAAAATTATTCATGATACCCTAAATCTTTAAAATTCTTTGAAATTTCTTAAAATCTATCTCTTCAAATCTTTGAAATGCTTTAAAATCTTGTGAATAAATTCTTTGAAATTTAATTAAAATATGATAAAATTCCTTGAAATCCTTTGAAGTTACATGAAATCTGATAGTTTTTTTAAATCCTTGAAATCCCTTAAAATATTCAAAGTCCTCTGAATACTTTGAAATCCTGGGAAATTCAATAAAATAACTAATTGAATGTCATGAAAATCTCTTGAAATGACTGAAATCCTCGGAAGTCTCATAAAGTCCGTTAAAATCTCTCAGAAATCCCTTGAAATCTTATAAAATATACTAAAACCTTATAGGTCCTATAAAACCCTTCCAAATCTTCCGAAAGTCTAGAAAATGTTCTAAAACTGCATGCTTTTTTTTAACTCGATTTACATTATTAAAATCCTTGGGAGATCCTTGCAATTTTTTTAATCGTTTAAGATCTTTCAAAATCCCTTGAAGCTTTTTGAAGCTCATGAAAATTCCTTGGAATATTTTGAAATACCCTAAAATACTTGAAATACTTTGAAATTACTTGAAATCTATTGAAATTTCTTGGAATCTTCAAAAATAGCCTAAAATCTTTAAAAATCTTTAGAATACTTAAAAATTTTTTAATTTTTTGGAAATGTCTTAGGATATTTGAAAATCTCTTGATATCCTTTAAATTTAATAAAAATATTAACAAATTCCTGTGAAACCGTCTTTTCCAGGACGTACACTAAGATTCCTTTCGAATAATCCGATGCAAAATAAAATTGGGATTGTACAAAATATGGCTGACAGAGCTATAAAATTGTCGCGTCAGAACTATCATAACAAAAATATAGAAATATGCAAACAGATTCGTTTCTCAAACCACTATCCATCTTTTTTCATTGAAAGATATTTAAACAACAGAATTTATCAGATAAATCGGAAAGACAATAATCAAAAGAACAAAGAGACTAGAGGTATTAATAGATTTAACACGGTTGTTGTACCATATTTTAGGAAAATTTCAAAGACTTGGAGATAATTGCTAGGAAATGCACATAATTCATAGAATTCCGTTTGAAAATAATAGAACCATACAGTTTTTTTTCCATGGAATGACGGTTTCTGATCTAATAGTCTAAATCACAATGTTTACTGTTTTTAGTTGAGAAAAAATTTATCTTCAGCTCCGCTGGTATCCGAACCCAGGTCTACAGATTTCAGGTCTGGTGCTCTAACACACTAAACTACAGAGGGGAACGAGATTAATTTTGATTTTTTTTTCTTGTTTCACAGTGAAATAGTTTTTTTGTGGATGGATACGGATCATAGAAGCATATATGGTTCTATGATCCGTATACGGTTTGAAAAAGACATATGTGATAATCTAGATAAACAAAATGTAATTTACAAAATAAAATGTGGGAGTTGCAATGCAGTATATATAGGTCAAACAAGAAGATGGATGTCCAATAGAAGTTCGGTAGACGTTCAATAGAATTCAGTTCAAAGTAGAAGTTCAATAGAAATTAGAAATCCCATAGTGTCCTTTATACACACAAAATCATGCATGGACATGACTTTGATTCGGATAGTATGAAAGTTTTATATAATGAAAGAAACCAAAGAAAAAGGAAATTCATGGAGATGTACATAAAGAGAGAGGGAAATAATGAAATTAATTGAAATAACAGCAATAGTAGCTTAATAGTAGCAATAGTAGCAATAATAGCTTTTGATAATTTTATTAAATTTTTATAAAAAAGTATTATCTCGGAATTACTGGACATTGTTGTTAAAACAATTTAAAACATGTATACAGTTCTAATTATTAATAGCATAAGATAAAAATATTTACTAGTAGTTTACTATACAACATTTTTGATGAGGTCTAAATTCTTTTTTCCTTTGTTATATAAAAGTGTTTCTAATGAGCCGATGACACTTTTTTGGAATCATACTTCTTTAATTTTAAGTCTTTTTCTGCAATTTGGTTATTCAAATGTACTTTTTTGAGTTTATGTTTTTTTTAACTGAATTTTCGAAACGTACTTCTTTTCAAGGCTTTTTATGCAATTCTGTTACACAATTTGAGTTTATTTAAGTTTGTGTTTTCGAAGATTCCTTTCTAAAAATAGTTTCTCAAAGTCTGAAGAGGTTCTTGATTCGAGTCTTGATTGTTGTTATTTTTTTCTAGGGCAAGTGGAGGGTTAAGGCCGATTTCTTCAGAGTGTTTACTAACAAAGTTTGAATGATAGTAGGACATAGATCTTCATGATCAAGACCAGGTGTCATACAACAAAGTCTCGTGTGATACATATATATGACTATCTTGAAAAATAATATCTCGAATGTAGATACTAGATATAGAAAGATTGGACCAGGGCTATGGTGACATTGAAGTTTAATAGGTTTTTATTGTTCCGTTATCACTGCCAAACTATTAATTAAACCCCCTTATCGCTGGCCATTCGTGACTGGCGCCGGTTGCGACGCAATATCATGCATGAAGTGTGATGACTTTTTTACTCTACTGATCTTGTTTTAGATCATTGGACCGCACGATCTGGGTCATGACTCGCTAACTCTTTTATTGTTATAAGGAAGACTTTCTGCAACGTGTGTGTAATTAAAGTATCCATTTTGTAACGGAAAATTTTTATCTTCACAACCTACTTGCTGCTATATTTATATAGAAACAGATAGAATTTCTGGAATAGGAGTGAACAGAAAGGGAAGGAAAACATATATAAAATGGATAGAAACACTATTTTGATTTATATCATTTTTAATTTTTACTAGATTTAGCAATGGCGCGTTAGGGTAAGAGCACCAATTCTTGGCACCTTAGCCCAATTATTGGCATGCCAAAAACCAAAGTGAATTTATTTTATTTTAGATAAATCTTTGGTCGCACTAGATAATTAATATATGCATTATGTGTGAAAATAATAATTTAAATTACTTAATCGAGGCAAAACATTCTAAAAAAATTTGTAGCTGATTCTAATACCAATCCATTAGGATCATTAAATTTTCCAATTAGGAAAAGAAAATAATCCAAAATATTTGAATACATTTCTAAAAAATTATTAATTTAACTAAAAATTCGATGCATACTTATGACAACAAATAATTATTATTGTTATCTATAACAAATTAAAAAAAGGACAAGAATTCTTGCAACAAATTGAGAGCAAGATATGCATACTCAATTAAAAGAATTCTTAAAATATTCATAAGCAAAACCCTGCAGATTGGAAAGAATCATATGTTTAGTGTCTCTATTTAAAAATTTTTAAATTAAGATTGAAAAGAATTTCATTTTATAAACGAATAATTTATGCAAAATAAGCAGGAAATATTCTTAATTAGAAAATAAAACTCCAAAAACAACCTCACTTTTCGGCTCATTAGAGACAAGAATAAAATTAATGGAAAAAAGAGGGAGAAAAAGGGAAAAAGTCAACCAAAAACCAACCTCTCACTTTTTCCTTTCTCCGTCCTTTTTATACTACAGGGAGACCAACATGTTTCGAGGTCAATTTAAACCTCCTCATCAGGGATTAATTATAGGGAATAACTAAAGGTATGAGTCTGTAAAGAAATTATTAAATAAGAAATTAATTCAGTTTTATATAATCAAAAACACCTTTGAGAAATTGATTGTTAAAATATAAAAGAATTTTTCTATTTTCAAGTACAAAAAAAATTTTTACTTTAACCAATTAATAACTCTATCCCAAACTTTGTTATATCTTGAGAGGTCCCTCCTCAAATTGATAGCATTGTTACCTTCTCTCTTTATGAATAACATCTCCATGAATTCTCTCTTTTTTTGATTTCTTTCATGATAAAGAATTTTAATATCATTCCAATTAAAGTCATGACCATGTGTAATTTTATGTTTGGAAAGGACTGAGTGATATCTAGGAATTCTGTGAAAATTATTTTCATGTTCATTTTTTCTAAGTCTAAGAGCCCTTTTAGTCTGCCCTACATAAACAGCATTACAATCTTTACAATTAATTTTGTAAATAACACATTTTTTGTCTAACGTTTCATATCTATCTTTTCCTAATTTTACAATCACATTGCTTTTAAAAGGAACTCTATATATGGTATGTAAACCTAATTTTCCCAACATAGATTTCAAAATCTTTGAGATTTTACCAAAATATGGAAGAACAACAGTATTGAAAGTATTATAATCTACTCTGTTTATTTTATTTTGATCATTATTTATGTTTTTTATATATTTTATTCTGTTATGTACATGTTTTTCAATGAAATCAAAAGGGTAATGGTTAAGAAAAAGAATTTGTTTACATTGTTCAATATTTTTTTCATGGAAAATTGGATGTGATAATTTAAGGGCTCTATCAATCAAATTTTTAATAATTCCTATTTTATTTTGAATAGAGTGATTTGATAGAAAACTAAGTGTTCTACCTGAAGAAATCTTTTTCCTATGCCAATCAGTAATAATATGTCTTTCATCAGTTTTAATTAAAGTCAAATCTAGAAAATTTAATTTTCCTTCAGTTTCAATCTCAACAGTAAATTGTAATCTAGGGTGTATACTATTAAAAGCCATAAGAAGAGTTTCAACATTATTTTTATGTACACTAAGTACTGAATCATCAATATATCTTGCATAAAAATCAATATTAAAATTGATTTTTTGGAAAACTTCATTCTCTAAATCCTCCATGACAATTTCAGCTAAAATAGGAGATAAAACAGATCCTATGGGAGTTCCAAACTTTTGTTTATAAAAATTATTATTGAATTTGAAATAAACTGAATGAAACACATATTTTATCGCATCAAGAAAATGTTTCTTCGGAATTTTTGTATTAATTTTAATCAAATCCCAACGTTTCTGTATGGCAATTTCGACTCTTTCATAAGGGATATTTGGAAACATAGCTATTACATCAAAAGAGACAAATATATGGTCTAAAGGTATTATCACACTGTCAATTAGTTTTAAGAAAGCATGACTATTTTTAATTGATGTTTTTGAGATTTGTATTGATTTTTTAATAATTTGACTCAATAATTCTTCTAATTTTCTAGTTGGGGAACCTATTGTTGAAATAACCGGTCGTAAAGGGTAGTCATCTTTGTGAGCTTTAACAAGTCCATAGGCTAAAGAGAGATTAGTACTGGATGTATCGATATCACATCTTTCAATATTATTGCCTAAATATTTATTAGTTCTCATTCTGTCTAAAATTTTAAACGTCCCTTTTTGAAGCATTATGGTAGGATTATTAGGAATCAATTGAAAACTATCTGCATCATTAAAAATATGCAACATTTTTCGAATATAAACATCTCTATGAATAGCTACTGTAATACTTCCTTTGTCTGATTTAGTGATCATTAATTCTGGATGATTTTTTAAGAAAATTTTTGTTTCAATTAAACCCTCACTCAATTCCTTTTCTAACCAAGTTTTTGGATTGTCATTATTTAAGAAATCATTAGATAAACCCATAAATTGAGATCTAAATTCATCAATTTTATTTTCAGGTATTTTCTTAATATTTGATTCAATGTCTTTTATTATTTCAAGTAGTTGAATATAGTTTTTTTCTCCAAATTTGTTGCTAAAACCATCTCCCAATCGCAAAATGTCAATAACTCTGTGTGGAATAATTACATTAGAGATATTTAGAAACCAAGGATCTGGTTGATCATGAAAAAGAACTGAGTGAATATTTAAATGCAGTTTTTGAACATCTCCTTGTTCATTGAGAATATTTAAAAAAATTTTATCATGTTTTCTATTGTCCTTAAGGGCCATTTTGTTAAGTTTTGTTTCCCTTTCCAAACATTCTTTGATAATAAAGGAGGGAACTTGTTGATTTAATTTCTCAATAATTTGTTTTATCTTAACATTTAAAGAATGTATCTGTGAATGGCAATCCTTGATAGTCAAATTTAAGAGCGATTTTCTAAATTTTTCAGTATTTATATCAAGTTTTTCTTTATTTCTTTTGTTTTTGAAATCAAAGCTAACATTTTTATTAATGTCAAAAATTTTCTTAGGAAAAACTCCATGAATTTTTATTTGATCAAAAAGTCTTGTTGTAAAATTGTTAACCTTAATTTTTTACTAATTAAGTAAAATTTTTTGATATTTTTCACTGGTCCACCTATCACCTCAATCCCATTACCCCAATTTCTGTCAATTTCTACAAAATCCATTTTACTCACAAAAACAATCAATTTCACAAAATTCTTAAAAACTTATTAATTATTCTCTCTTATTTATATTTTTGAAAAAAGATTTCAACTCCCTGTATTTATTTCCTTTTAAGTAAATCCATTGTATCCGTATGTTTTTATTCCTTTTCAACACTTTGGGAAAACACTATTAAAATTCATCAAAATTGTTTATAACACATTGTAAATGTTACAACATTAAGTTTTCTAGTTTTATCTCATAAATTAGAGAAGGGTGCCAAGAATTGGTGCTCTTACCCTATGCGCGCATGTAGTTTTTCGATTTGAGGGGAAATATAATTTTGAATTCAAAACAAAAATTTCAAATAACTATTCATTTGTTAAAAATGTTTGAACACCTGAATTCTAGCTTAAATTAGATTTTAGGTAAGTTTTATCAGTTTGTTTTTAAGGTTACATGAATATTATTTTCCTAAGATTCTTGAGAAAATTCAAAAAGGTTTTCGAAGATTTCAGATACGTCGAAACAAAATATAGAAGATTTTAATGCCATTTTTTTAATTTTAAAGGATTTTATAAAAATTTGAGGACAATGTTGAGTCAGTTTAAAAGATATTTAGGAATTTTAGAAGTTTTAAAGAAATAAAAAATTGTTGTAGAAATTGGTTGAATTAAGTTGTTGGCCTTAGGGTCAGGTGAATTGAAACCAATTAAGTGGTTTCAAACGTTTCGGCACACAAAGGTGGCTCTCAGTGAGTTTTATTAAATCTGTGAAAAGTACATAATGTCTTGTAGGTACGAAATTTTATAATTGGAAGTATTATTGCTTTGGTTAATATCTCAGTTGTGAAATTATAAAAATCATTTGATTAAACGTTTTTTAATTTTATTTAATTTTATTCATAACTGTTGATAACTCTTGCAGTATTCTTAAAAAATTAGGTTATTTGAACGAAGTACAATTGATGAAATAAATGACAATATAGTAGAAAAAATTTGTTCACAAATTTTTAAACAAATTTTTTAAAAGTTATCAGAAAACATTGCAATGGAAAAACTCTTTTAAAACGAATTTCCAGTGACGTATATTGAATAAAAAAAATTTTAATTCAATATAATTTTTTGTAGTTATTCAAAAAATCTGTTTGTATGAAAAATAATCTTAAACACAATTTTTTGTGTACGAGAGAAATAATGTTAAGTAATGAATTTTTCTGTTATCATACGTAATTATTTGTGTGAAAGTGAAATTTTCTTTTCCTTATCGGCGAAAAGTGATGAAAATTTTTTTAACACCATGGTAAGAATAACAATTGTTAAGAAACATTGCATTTAAACAATTATTTATTTAAGCCATTTTTTCCCTTGATTTCTTGTATAAAAATTATTTTCCTTTGAAAAAGTTTAATTTTTCTGAAAAATTTTTCAATTTTAATTTTTCAACAAATTTTTTTAATTTAATTTTTCTAATTTGAAATGTACTGAGTTTTCTGTTATCATTACAAATTATTCATGTGAAAATTTTATAAATTTTCGGAAATCTTTTCAAGTTTTAAAATATTTTTAATCTCTATAAAACTTCTAAAATTCCTAAATATCGAAGATTCCCAAAAATGTTAAAAACATTTCAAAATTAAAAAAATTGAATTGAAATCTTCCAGATTTTAATGCTTAGACAGTTTTAGGGGATGACTGAAAAGTCCCGAAAAACAAAATATTCGAAACAGAAAATTCCCAAAATTAGAAAATTTCCGACAATTATGAAATTGTAGAATCGAAACAATTAAAAAATTTCTAAATAATAAAATAATTTCTGACGGGAAACACTAACATAATCCAAAATTCCTAAAATATTCTAAATCCTTGTTAAATTATGATTTTTGTTTAAAAATACAAAAAATTCGATTTAAAACATCCACGTGACCTAAAATTTTCGAAACACAATCTGAAATTGTTCAAGCTTCTAACTTTTATTATTTCAAACAAAAATTATTGGATTTAAATCTAACGATTTTTCTTTAAAAATATCAATTTTCAGTGAAACACACTAACATAATTTAAAGTTTTTGAAAAATGGTAAATATTCTTTGAAATCTAAGAATTTGTATTAAAAATACCATAATTCTTGACGAAAAACACTAATATAACAGAAAATTGCTTACAAATGTTAAAAGTTTTTAAAAAGTACAAATGTTTCTCAATTAGCATAAGCTTTTCTATGATTTTTCTTATATATGATTTTCAAAATTTCAAATTTAAGATATAAAACAACTCCAAGTAATGTAAATTAAATTAAATTTTAATTAATTAAATTAATGTTAATTAAATTACATTATTATTACACACAATATGTGTCCGTTATTTTCGGGATATTTGGTAACATCAGTTCTTTTAGATGGGTTTAATTTTTTATTTTATTTTATACCTTCCTTAAAAAGAATCTATCCTTTTCTATCCCGTTAACAAAAATGTTGAATGCATCCTACTTCCAAGAATTTGATACTCTCATATCCCTTTTTATGGGGTTTTGTAGAAAATTCGTCGTTTTGCCTAAAAATCAACAATTTGTTTAGAAATTAAACTATTTGCTCGTAGATTAAAAATTTTATTTATTTTGGTAGAAAGGTCATCTTTTTAGATTAAAAATGCAACTTTTTGGTTAAAAATTAATCTGTGTTAGTTGAAGATTCAACTACTTTGTTGAAAATTCGTATTTTTTGTTCAATTGAACTGTTTATGAGAATTTATATTTTTGGTTGAAAACTCAACTACTTCGTTGAAAGTTGAACTACTTTGTAAATTCATAAGAAACAGCAAGATTTTACTAAATGCTTCCACCCCCAAATCGTCTTACGTAATTATCGGATGACACCTAATTAAATTCACGAACAAATTTAGTCGGAAAAAGTACGTAAGGTAACCAAAATTTTTGTTTTCAAACAAAAATAAATTAATAAATTGTTTTTGTTACATTAGCCACTTCTTTGGTAATCACACCCAAATTTTTGTAAAACGAACAGAATCTACTCAATAAAATTATTTTGTTACCGTAACTTTTTTTCTAAGTGTTATGGGATAGAAATTCCATCTTTTTCACAAGAGGTTCTCTATAATAATATTATTTTGAGTAACTAAATATGCAAAATATACTTTGACCCTAAAATATTAAAGTGATATGAGACAAGGTTACTCGCAATCTTCCATGAAATGATGATGCTTTTATGAACGATTAACCTGGATTGTGGAAGGTGATTCGATATTGGGAGGGTATAATTTTCCTTGGCTACGATATTTATGACGAAAATTACCTTATTATTAGATTCGCGTGCTTTTTGGTAGTACAGCATATATTTTTGGCTAAACAAGCCCCATGCAATCTTATTATTTGGACAGTTTCGAAGGTCGTCTCGAGTTTAATTGACGATGTTTAACATTATCAACCTAATTATTACTCGAGGACGATCTAGTGCACTCTCGGTACATATTGCACCGAATTTACCTAAGTACATAGATATAGATATATGGTACTTAAAGTGCTTCATTGACGTAGGCAAGGATTCATTCTCTTTTGTAAAGGGCATTGTCAAACTAATCTATATGCATTATAGACTTGATCACGTTTTTGCGAGGGGGAAACAACTCTGGTGATCAGTTACTTGTGATCCAGAGTAAAATCCGCCTATATTCCACGTTAATCCACTCATAATCCTGCTAATTTCAACTCGTGTGGAAAAATCTTCTGGCGCTGATCCGGCCCAGACCAGACCGTTTGGTTTCCAGTCAAGAAGCTGACCAGATAGTCTAGCCTGGGCCTGCCCAAAAGTGTCAAGTTTTTTTTTTACCATACGGGAAGTAACTTAGGTAATCCAAGTAATTTACTTGTAATGTAGAGTAATGTAGGTAATTTGGTGTTATACACATAAAGGTAATTCAAATAGTTTTCAAAACAGTTTTGTTAGATGTCATTTTTTTGGTTGAAAATTGAACTATTTTGTTAGAAATTCATTTTTCTGGTTGAAGTTTTTTGATTTTAGTTGAAAATGGTTTGGTTGAAACTTTAACTATATTGCTGAAAATTCGATTTTTTTAATTAATTTTTTAACTGAAAATTGAACTGTTTCATATTTGGCGAAAACTTGTCTTTCTTAGTTGAAAATTAATGTATTTGGTTAAAAACTCGTTTTTCTGGTTAGAAAATTAATCTTCTTCTTGAAATTTAAACTTCTTGTTTAAAAGTTGAACCTTTTTGTTAAAATTCATTTTTTGGTTGGAGATGCATAATTTTAGTTGAAAATTAAACTAATCTGTTGAAAATCAAAAATATTTCGACTTGGAATCTTAAGCGTTTCATATTGAATTAAACATGTACATGGAATTGAAAATTCATCTTCTTGGTTAAAAATTTAACTGTTTTGCTGAAAATTCTTTTTTTTTCTGGTGAATTAATTTTTAAATTGAAAACGTAACTGTCCTATTCTTAGATGGAAATGTATTTTTTTTAGTTGAAAATTGAACTACTTGCTTGAAAATTGAACTACTTCGTTAAAAAATCATGTTTCTAGAGTTGAATTTTTTTGGTGTTAAATATTAATTTTTTTAAATGAAGATTTTACTCTTTCATTTTTGGTGAAAATTTTTATTTTTTAGTTAATAATTATTAATGGATTTTTGTGAAATTTGTTTCTGTTTTTGTAGAAAATTAAGATTCTTCCTTGAAAATTGATATTTTTTTTCTTGAAAACTAAACTATTTTGTTGAAAATTGAAATATTTGGTTGAAAATTCAACTATTTTTTTAAATATTCGAATTTTTTGTTAAAAATTAATATTCTTGGTACCATAATTTCATGCAATCCAGAAAAATCCTATGTAACTTGGAGCAATCTTATGTAATACAGAGTAATACTGTATATAGAGGTAATCTAGGGTAATCCGTTATAATCCGCTAAAATCCACCTCGGCTGGACCGTATTTTTAGGATTTGTTTTCCCCCTCGTGTTTTTCTAATCGGACCTTCTGATTAAAAATATATATGTCGAAAGAAATTAGAAAAATTATTTTTAATTTTTTACCATAAACTGTAATAGATAAATTTGCAGATAAAAAATTTAATTTGAACACAAAAAATCTAATTTTCAACACGGGAGTTAAATTTTCATCTAAAAAGATTAATTTTCCACCTAAAAGATTAATCTTCTATCAAAGAAGACGAATTTCCAATAAAACACATGACATATCTACAAAGTTGTTGCATTTTAAAGCCAAGAACACAAGTTTTCTACAAACAGTTTAATTTTCAACCCGTAAATATTATTTTTTAACAAAAAACTTAATTTTATACCAAATAGTTAAATCTGCATATAATATTTGAATTTTCAACCAAATAGTTTAACTTTCTGCCAAAATAGATAAAGTTTCAAACGAAGAAGACAAATTTTCTAAAAAACAATACAATTTTCAATCCGGAAATATAAATTTCCAACATAAAAGTCTTCAACCAAATTATTGAATTTTCTAGCAAATTGTGGAATTTTCAAGTCATAAAGTAGAATTTTCTAGAGAAGAGTTCAATTTTGAACCCAAAATATTGAAAACGAGAAAGATTTTAATTTGAAATGAAAAATAGTGGAATTCAACCAAAACGACAAATTTTTAATAAAATAGTTGAAAATTCAACTACTTTTTTGAGAGTTGAATTAATTGGTTGAAAATTCATTTTTTTTTGTTAAAGATTCATCATTTGAGTTGAAAATTCGGGTTTTTTTGGTTTGGAAATAAATCTATAATTTTGTTACTTGAAATTTAAACTATTCCATTTTTTATTGAAAATTTAGGTTTTTTAGTTAAAAGTTCAATTACATGGTTAACAATTCAACTATTTTGTTGAAAATTCTTCTTTTTTGGTTGAAATTCAATGGTTTTTAAAATTAAAAACTAAGTTTTTTGTTTGTTAAAATATATACTGTTTTTCATTTAAAATGAAAATGTTTCTTATGGACATTTTTCGTTAGGAATTTATATTCTTCGATTGAAAAGTGAACTACTTGGTTGAAAGTTGAAGTACTTTATTAAAACTTCATTTTCTTGTTGTTGAAAATTCATGAAAGTTGATCATTTTTAGTTGAAAATTCAACTTCTTTGTGGAAAATTAGTTTTTTTTTGCATTAAAATTCAACATTTTTGATGGAAATTAACATTTTTTTGTTATAAATTCATATTGCTGGGTTGAAGACTAAACTGTTCTGTAGAAAATTCGTCTTTTTATCTTGAAAATCCGTAGTTGAAAGTTCATATTTTCTGTTGAAACTATTTTGTTAATAATTTATATTTTTAGATGCAAATTAAACACATTGAATCATTTAAAATGACTAATTTCATCAGTGATTAAAGGACATCGCAAAAAATGTAGGGAAAAGGTCTTTCAGTGAATTTGACTGACACTCATTTATTTTGCAGTTTATCAAACTAGAATATTTTCCAAAAGGACTTGAACCAATTATTATAGCTTTTTTTTTGTGCGGAGTCTTTTGACTGATTTAAAAACTCAATTCAGAAGTCACTTCACAGTCACAGCCGTCGAGTCCGCATTACTTGAATCAGTCCAAATTTACTTCGAATCAGTCACTATTGACGGATTCAAATTTAAACAGTTCGTCAAACATCTTTGAATGTTTAAATATTTTAAGAATCTTTGTCAAATAAAATTTAAATAATTGTGGATGGCTTCCTTTAGAGTTGAGAAAGCTAAATTAACCCAGGGTTAAATGTTTTCTATTTCAATTAATATTTAAACAATTTGACCTTGACTATTTGAATCTCAACAAGGAGAGGAACGATATCAAGGAAGATTATCTAGTTTTAGCTGCATCGAAAGTACCTTGTGAAAAACCAGTCGCGACTAGATTTCAATTCAGTGGATGAACTCTATGCCTGCCCATAACGAAATAAAATTATAGCGAATGCATTCGCTTAAAGACCATCACGGAGCACTGGGTATTAAATCATTTATACGGCGAAGCAAAGTGATACTTGAGATTCAATTTAGAGAGCATAAAATCAAGGACTAAAGGAAATATTGAAATAAAATCTGCCCTGATAAGATCCTCCCTCTCCTTATAACTCAGAAAATGGAACTTTTCCTGGGGGACAAAAAATGAAAATTTACACCCACCTCATGGCCCTTTACACCCACCTCATGGCCCTTTACACCCATCTCATGGCTCCAACTCATGGCCTTTTCCAAATGACTGACTTATAAAGGAATGCATTATATTTTTGAAATAAGAAATAGGTAATAAGGATATTTTTTATCTTTTGAACACAATAGTCTGCATTGTTGCAAGGACGTTTATAAATTAATAAAATTTCCGATAATGCTTTTCTTAAAAAATTGTAGTCACGAGATCTCGCAAAGATTTTTGTCGAAACGATTGGTTGTAAAACTGTGTGATTATGAATTTTAGTGGCTATTTTCAATTTTTTATCTATTAAGAAAGATTACGAATTTTCTGCACCATTAATTTTGTAATAAAAATTTCCAAATTACATTATTTTATTTTATGGTACAATTTATTTCTTTATGTTTCCAACCATTGTTGACAAAAGAGAAAATTTTAATTACAAATCATTTTTTAATGTTGGGAAATAATTCTGTTCTTAACACTTTGCTATCACAGTATAATTTGTACACTTTTTCACACATTCAAACAGATAAGAAAAATGAAATTATGGACAAAAACTTAGAATATGTTAATTCCGACTAAGATTTTTGGGAAAACTTGAAATAATTTAGGTTTTATTTTAAGAGAATAACCTTAAGTTTTAAAGGTTTCAAAATAGGTTCAAAAAGAATCTGAAATATTTTAAGACAGCTATTTTATTTTTCAGGATATAACATTTTTTGTGGCTTAGATATCTTGAAGTTTTAGAAGTCTTGGAAAGATTAAAAAACAAATTTTAAGAGAAAAAAGTTTTCTCAAAATTCCTCGGAATATTTTTAATGATTTTTCATTTTGAAAAACGAATTCGACTAAGTTTAAGAGATATTTAGAAGTTTTGACAAGATTTAAAAATAATTTTAAACATGTAAAGATTTCAAAAAATTTAAAACAAAATGTAGAATTTGAAAATTTTGAAATACAATTTTAAAGCTTTTTTTAGGATTTTGACTAGTTTGAAGATAATACACAAATTTTCTTTAGATTCCTAGGAAAATTTAAATTGATTTTTTTGTTTTAAAAAATTAATTTGAAAAGAATAGTTGAGAAGATTTTGAAACACTTAAAAAGATTTCTGAAATTGTCAAAAAGGAATTTCGCAAAATCCTGTAAAATAAAAAAAATATTTTTTTTCGTCAAATAAACTTAAAAAATAAATATTCATTCCCAATTTTTATTTTTTATAACCAATTTTTTTCCCCTTCAAATTATAATTTGTTTGAAATTTTTTTTTCGACTGCGTTAGTTTTTTCACAAGAAATTAGCATTTTTCTACAAAATTCATAATTAAGATTCCCAATTTTAGGTTATGTTAGCGTTTTAAATCGGAAATAGGTATTTTTAATAAAAAATCATTACAGTTCGAACAATAGTTTTAAATTTTTAAAAAGTTTCTACAATTGTAGGTTAAGCTAGCGAATCTCACCTCTCATCTCACTGGAGATGTAGATATAGATATCGATTTCAAAGAGAATTTACAATTTTGTAACAATTTAAGGTTATGTTAACGTTTTTCACCGTGGTAATCGGTTACTTGAAATAAAAATAATTAAATTTCAAAGAAGATTTACAATTTGGAACTTTTTTTGTTATGTTTTGTTGGCGTTTTTCGTCGAAAATTGGTATTTTTAATAAAAAAATCATAAAATTTTTGCCAATTATCATTATTCCTCAGATCAAAATACAAGATATGAAAAACGGTATAGATTTCTAAGAAGATCGAAAATTTTGGAACAATTTTAAGCTAAGTTAACATTTCCTACCGGAAATCGGTTATTTTCAAGAAAAAAACGTTCGTTTTAGTGGTAGATTTTTTTGGCGACAAAATATGTTGTTTTTTAGAGAAAATTAGGCGACACGTATTTTTTCAATTTGAGAAAAAAGTGTGAGTGTCATATGGGCCAAACCATTTTTGGGACCAAAAGAATTTTTTTTTCGAAAAATTGTATTTTCTTATTTTCCTTCTAAACAGCGCTAGACTCGACAAAATTCCAAGGAAAAACTTTCCTGATGGAAATGTAGATTTTATGAAAAACCCCATATTTTTATTTTATCTAACATTTAACAAAAATCGTGCTTATCAAAAGAATACATTCTGTAAGTTTTATCCAGGCCAAATCATGTTTGTGGTCCCGAGAATTTTTTTTGAAAAATTGAATGCTCTCATTTTTTCTGTGAACCATACAAAAGATGTCATCAAAGAATAAGAGGTATTTTTTGTATAACTTTTTAAAATAAGCAAAACTTTTTTGTTAGAATTTGTCAAACCTGTCGTTTGTAAGGAAAAGGCGAAAATTCAATTAAAAAAAAATTCTCTTGTCCAAAAAAATAGTTTAACTCACCTGATAATTGAAAACTTTCTTTATCATTCGAGGATCAATATAGCAAACAAATTTGAGCAAAAAAACATGATCGGGTTTTTGAGAAATTCGACTTTTAATGTGTTTCGAAAGAATACAATGAACCTCACCAGTGCCAGGAAAGAAAACATAAATATCTTAATAAATTCAAAAGTTATAAACGTTTAAAGAAAAAACTGGTATTTTTTTGAAAACGAACTTAAAATTTTAAATACTCATAATTTCGCAAAAAGAATTTTTTTCTCAAACTTAAAAAAAACATCATATTTAAGAGGCGAATGATTCTCTGACTTGAAGCTTCACTGCCTGTCTAATTTAAAGTGGATTTGGTCTCTTAAACAATTTTTTGTAATATTATGTTAGTGTTTTTGTCTAAAATAATTAGTTATCAGTAAATCATTAGATTTCAAAGAATTTTACAACATTTTCACGATAATAGGATATGTTATCGTTTTTCACCGGAAGTCGGTTGTTTTAAGCAAAAATCATTTGATTTAAAAAACAAAACTTACACTTTTGAAAAACTTTAGATAATATATATATATATATATTTTTGTTATATTCTATATACATTCTGAAGTTAAGATATTAATAAATTTTCATCAATTATCAAAAATATTGTCCTTGCTTCTCTTTTCTATTATAGTTTAGATAATATTCATGTTAATTTAACATTTAAATTTAAAAATGCTTGACAAACAAAAATCGCGCGCGTGTTTGTTTTCTAGTTGAAGTAAATATCAATGTATTTTCTTTACGTTGCTTTTATGTGAAATTTGTCCCTCATTATTTATAATCGAGGATGTCGTAAACAGATTCATTGTGAGAAAACATTTCCTGGTTCGTTTTTATTTTGTTCGATTCCATTCAAATTTACGCGGTATTAATCATAATGTTACAATTCCTATTAAAAATCTGTTTTTTTTTAAATGTAGAGAAATCTATAGAGAATAATAGGGTTACCATCTGGGTCGGGTGAAAAACCAGAACGGTCAAAAATTTTCAAGCGATCCTTAAAAAAAAAAAAAAAAAAAAGGTCATCAACACAAAAATGGTATAAATAATGTACTATTATTGTATTTATTGTTATTTAATCATTTAATTATCTATTTAATAATATAACATATATTTTAGCATGCATACTATCACGCTCGTTAATGCCGCAACAAGAAAAATAAAAATATAAAATATTTGCTGTCAAAAATCTTGGTTTCGTAAAAAACCAGGACATTTTGCCTATTTTCAAGAAAAAACCAGGACACCAGGACAGATCTCGAAAAAAGAGGACATGTCCCGAAAAACCAGGACGGATGGTAACCCTAGAGAATAAGGGACCTTTAAAAAATGAGGCTCTATTTTCTGAATAATTTTTTTTTATTTTTCAAATGTCGCTGAAATGTCATTGCAAATGTGTAGGCAGAGGAGGAACAAAATCAATACAGTGGCCTACTACTCCTCACTACGTCGTGGCCTTCTTTTAAGCTAAATCCAATTTACTGCAAAGTGCAAAATAGTTCGCTATTAGAAGATCATTTCACCCAGGAATCTTATCAACTTAGACGGGTAATACTATACCAATATAAAACAAGATTACTATGATTCCAATTTAAAAATGGTACAGTTGAAACAATTAAAAAAATAATAATTTGAGAGGCATGGTTTTATTTTTCCGGTAAACTTTCTTTTTTTTTTTTGTAGAATAATTTGGAAAGGGTCTTCTCGGGTAGAAAATTATTGGGGAACTATTCGAGGCCAGGACAGACCGTGACGACCGCTAATGTGACGCTGTCAAGATGGTCAATCTATTTTAGATTTTGACCTTAAAAATGATTTCAAATATTATCTAGATGCTGAGAAAAAATTCTTTGTTCCTAATGTACATTTTTCATTTTTTATACTTTTAAACATCCTGGGTATTTTTGTAAATGTGCATAAAAATATTTGAATTCAAAAGTTAGAAATTTTTTTGTCCTGATAGGCTAGCCAGCACCCGATTAGAGCCCGAAAAGACTGACTGGATGATGAGAAAAAAATACATATGTTTAGAGTACATTTTCGATACTTTTAAACAACCTACCTCTTTTTAGAAATGTATGAAAAAATATTTGCATGTCACACTTAGACATTTTTTTGGTATGTCGAGTTAGCCAGCCTGGTTAGGGCCCCAAAAGATTGAATAGATGACGAGGAAAAAAATCATTTTTTGTTGTTTATTTTTTTTTTGTACTTTTAAATACTCTGGACTTTTTGGAAATGTGCAAAAAAAATATTTGAGTTAGACACTTGGAAAAATGTTTGGTCATGACGGGCTAGCCAGTACTCGATTAGGGCCCGCAAAGAGTGACTAGATGAGGAGGAAAAAAATTCATTTTTTGTAATGTTCATTTTTCGCCTTTAGTTTGATACTTCTAAATTTTGATGGTCATTACGGGTTAGCCAGCACCCGATTAGTACCCGAAAAGACCGTCTAGATTAGATGGTCTTGACAACGCCCTAACTAGACGCAAATGTACCCCGATATTTTTGTACACGGATTGGAAAATAAGAAATTTATATCAAAAATATTTAGTTTCCAAAAATGTTTCAATCTTTTGAATTGCTTGGAATGCTTTTAAATTCTTTCAAATCCTTTTGAATTCTTCTAACTTCCTTCAAATCTTCTTAGTTCCTCCGAATTCGCACATAAATCTAAATTCATATAAATGCTCTTAATTATCTGAATTTACTTAAATTTGTGGAATTTTCAGAATTCTGAGAGCTCCATGAATTCCAAGGACTTTAAAATAATGCAAAGAATTCAGAGGAATCTAGAAGAATTGAAGGAATTTACGAAATTCTATACGAATTAAGGGAATTCAAAGAATTCAGAAGATTTGTAGGAATTCAGGGTATGTATAGAATTCAAAGAATTTCTGGAATTTAGAATATTTGAGGAATTCAGAGAATTTCAAATATATTAATTATGAAAAAAATATTAATATAATTCCAAATATACGAATTCAGGGGATTTAGAGAATTCAAAGAATTTGAGGAATTTAGGGAATTCAGGAATTCCAAGGAATTCAGGGAATTCAGAATATTCAAGGATATCATAGAATTTAGAGTATACCATTACCATTAAGTCATTTCCCTTTCAGGGTAGGCGTGACACTACCCGATTCGGGTAGTGTTTCTAGGTGGATAGTTTTCTTGTAGTTATGAATAACTACAAGTTTGGGCTCACCACACCCATAATAAGCCAACAGCACACAGTACTCTCGAATGGTCACCCATCCAAGTACTAACCGCGCCCAACGCTGCTTAACTTCAGTGATCTGACGAGAACTGGTTTTTTCAGCGTGACATGGCCGTAAACAACTATATTATTTAGTGAAAAATTTAATTATTTTGTTGAAAATCCTACAATTTTGTTAGAAAGTCATCCCTTTTTGAGTGAAAATTCAACTATTTTCGTAGAAAATTCAAATATTTGGTTGAAAATGAACTTTTTGGGCTAAAAATTCAACTGCTTTGTAGAAAATTCGTCTTTTTGGCTTGGAAATTCAACAATCTGGTAGAAATATTTTTTATTCCTTGACCGAAAACCTGGGTTGATTGAAAAATCAACCATTTTCTTAAAAATTCTTATTTTTTGGATGAATTCAATTATTTTTTTATTAAGAATTCATCTTTCATAGTTTTAAATTTATTTATTGGTTATAAATATAATTATTGGTTGAAAAATCAACAATTTTATCAAAAATTCATCCTTTTTGTTGAAATTTAACTGTTTTGTAGAAAATTCGCCTTTTTGGCAACAAGATTATTTTTGTTTGTTTAAAGATTAATCTTTTTGGTTGCAAATTCTTCTCATTGATTGAAAATTTAACTATTTTTTTGAAAACTCGTCTTTTTGTGTTGAAAATTCTACTATTTTAGTAGAAAATTATACGATTTAGTTGAAAGTGAACTTTTTTGTTGATAATTCACATTTGAGGGTTAAAAATAAATTTTTTTTCATAGAAAATTTGACATTTTAACTTGAAAATACCAGAATTTGGTTATAATTTTTTTTCTTTCTTGACTGAGAAATCTTTTTTTATTAAGAAATCGACTATTTTGCTGGAAATTCGTCTTCTTTAGATGAATTTAAGTATTTTGAATTAAAAACTAAAATATTTTGTTTTGAAATATCAACTATTACATTTTTCGTTGAGAATTCATCTTCCGTTGTTGTTAATGTTAATAACTGGTTAAAAATTTAATTATTTTGTTGAAAATAAACAATTTCGATAAAATGTCATCCTTTTTGGTTGAAGTTGAAGGGTTTTGTAGAAAATTCTTCTTTTTGGCTTTCAAATTAATTTTTTGTTTGAAGATTCATCATTTTAGTTGAAAATTCTATTTTGTTGAAACTTCATATTTTAGGGTTGAAACTTCATCTCTTTGTTAAAAAATTCGTCTTTTTAATTTGAAATTTCAACAATTTTGATGGATTTTTTTTCTCATCTGAAAATTATCTTTTAAATGAAAAATCGACTATTTTGCTGCAAATTTGTCTTCTATGGATGAATTCAATTATTTTACTTTTTAGGTTGAAAATTCAACCATTTTGCTTAAGTCGTATTTTTTTGGACGAATTCAACTGTTTTTTATTTTAAATTAAAATCTTTTTTGGTTAGAATGTCAAATATTACATTTATTTTTTTGGTTGAAGATTCATCATTTTATATGAAAATTGGTCTTTTTGGTTTTGAATTCAACTGCAAGAGTTTAACATTGAATTTAATATATTATTTTCCGTTTTTATTTTATTAGGAAATAGTTGTAATTCGTATTAACAAATGCAATCTCTTTCAAAGCGTCTTGTTTTTTAAACCATTTTTTTTTATTCAAGATCGAAAGGAAAAGTAACTTTCTTATAAATAATTTTCTTCTGATGTCTTGAATTTCTGTTTATTCGCATGATTCGTAAACAAGTGAATCTAAACCTGATAAAAAAAGGAGGGAAAGGAGAAAATTTGGTCAAAATTCTCGATTTTAGGTGTTTTAGGGGATTTTTCAAATTGAAGGTGAAAAGAGGAAAAAATAGGAGATTAGGTAAAAAAGGGGGCGGACTGTGATCCCTGAGTTAAATATTATCAGCGTGAGTTTGTACAAGGACTATCTTCTATTACTAACAATAACGGAAAAAAAAAGTTTTAAAAAGTTACCCAAATTTTTCAATAATCGAAACTCTCTTAATTTGGACATGGAAATTTTTTTTATGCATTTTTCTGACGTTGTGCAATATAAAAATATGTCATATGCAAAAATGAACGAATATTTTCTTAGATTCCTATGTGAATAACATTGACTATTTTTCATTTTAGTGTTCTTGTTCATAACTTGTTGGCTCATTTCACAGTCACTTCGCAATAGAAGAAATGTCGCGACGAAGAGGCGCCATTGTAGTTTAAAGTAAATTTTTGGACTCGGATATTTTGATATTTTTCTTATGAAAATCAAACATCCTTCTCTTTTAGAAGTACATAGAAAATCTTTTATACATACTCACTTTGGGATAAAATTTTCCGAATTCATCCATTTAACTTAATTTAAACATAAACTAATGTTCCAGGAAGTATTTTCAATAGAATTTATAGAACTTGGCAACGTAGATTCGATTTCCGGAATATGAGTAGGATACCACTGAAAATGAAGAATAATAAGATAATATTTATATGAGACTAAGGTCTACGACATTTCCCTCTATTGTTTTCAATTCATCACTCGAGATAAAAAATAAACTAAGTGAAAAATGTTGCTCAGACGGGGTGGATAGGTCAAAAGATATGTGATTAATTTTCTATTCTTTTATATATCATGCTTTTTTCAGATAAAAACCGTAAAATGTGTGATACTTTTCCTTATGATTATAAACTCTGGTATCTTCTATCATTTGAATTAATGGCTTTTTGATTTAAATAATTATTTCTAAGAGTACGTGCAACTTTTCCGTAATTAATGTCAATCTATAATCTAAGTCGATCTTGTTTGCCTTCATTAATCGGAAGTGTTTTTTATCCTGATAAGGACAACATTCTTCAACTCATAAGGAAGCCAGGTCGAATACGACCGAAGGGACCATAAGTCATTTTATGGGCTTGATCTAGCATACGTTGTAAATGGCACGTAGGCACCCTCACTGTCTGAATTTTATTATTAAAAGTAGCAAAAATTATTATTATTACATTTTTTCTTACAAAAAACAGGACAAATATGGTGATTTTTCACTAAAATAGGGGAATAATAGGGGAAGGAATTCTTTTAAATAAAATTCATGTACATATTGAATTCAATATTAAATATTTTAAATTCGTAAGATTTCAAGTGGAAATGTACTGCATTTAAAAAAAAATTAATTTACAAAAAAGAAATATACTGAAAGAGGTGAATTTTCAACCCATATAGACAAATTTTCAACAATAAAAAATTGATTTTTAATCGAACGGTTCAACGGACCAATCTTTTGAAAGATAGTTGAATTTTTGACAAAAAATTTTTTAATTGTTTAATTTCAAACATTTATTGAAGCAATTGTGGACATTTCGGTTTAAAATGAATGATTCAACTAATTATTGGTTTTAATTGTCTTTCAGCTATAAAATATGATTATTTTTGAACGATACAATTTTGAAAGATTTAAAAATTAAATTAAACTTTATTCAATATTTTGATATATGCTTTCAATTCAAGATTGTTTAATTTGAAAAGATTCCAGTTTGAAATAATTTAATGTTGAGAGTTTCAGGCCGAAAACTGATCAACAAGATTTAAAAATTAAATTTTTTTTAAATTTACAGTTTTATTAGATTTAAAAAGGGACAAGTCCTAAAATTTTTATAATATTTGAAATCATTTGGACTTTTTAATATAATAAACTAAGAAGGTTAAAGACTCTACTAATGCTTGAAATTAAAAAATTGTAATCGTAATAGATTTTAGCATTTTAATTGTTTTTGCTGAAACTGATATATCAGAAGTCAAAAAGCTTAAAGGCTTCTTTTTTATTCCAAATATTTTAAATAATGAAAAAATAAAAAACTTGTTTGGTTATGGACTTGATCTAGCATACGTTGTAAATAGCACGTAGGCACTTGTTTCCTTACTATCTGAATTTTTTTATTCAAGTTAGCAAAAATTATTATTATTATTACATTTTTCTTACTCAAAGAAGGAGAAATAAATTAATTTTTCACGAAAATAGGGGAATATTAGAGGAATAAATTATTAATAAATTATTTTAAATAAAATTCATGTAAATACCATATTGAAGACAATATGAAATACTTTAAATTTCTAAGATTTCCAGTCGAAATATATTGCATTTTCAAACAAATAATTGAATTTTCAACAACAAAAATTTTCTGCTAAAAGAGATGAATATTAAACTCAAAAAGACGAATTTCCAACTACAAAAAATTGATTTTTAACCAAGCAGTTGAACTTAAAAAAAAACGATTTTTAACAAAACAGTTGAACATTCAGCCAAAAAGACCAATTTTTTCAACAAAAAAGTTCATTTTCGACCAAGAAAGATGAATATAAAATCCAAAAGGAATTAAGTTTTAAACAAAACAGTTAAATTTTCGACAAAAAAGGATGACTTTATCAAAATAGTTAAATTTTTAACTTACAAAGATGCATTTGCAACCAAAAGACGAATTTTCAAACAGTCAAATTAAACGAAAAACACTAATTTTTAACAAAATAGTTGAATCCCCAACCAATTCGAAGAATTTTCAATCAAGAAAGAATACATTTCTAACCAAATAGTTTAATTTTCAACCAAAAAGACGAATATACAACAAAATTAGTTGCATCCTAATGCTTTCAATCAATTCAAATCAATAAACAGATTAATTTACAACCAAATAGTTGCATTTTTAACAAAAAATGTTCAACCAAGAAGATTAATATTATACCAAAAAAGACGAATTTTCATCAAAATACATGAATTTTCAACCAAGTAGCTGAATATTCAATTAGAAAAGATCAATTTTCAATTAAAAATATCAGTTTGAAATTAAAACTGGAATAGTTAAATTTTTTGTCAACATAATTAATTCGCACAGCTCTCCCCCCCCTCGAAATAGAAACTATTTTCAGCAAAATAGTTAAAATTTCAAATAAAGAGATAAATTTTCAACCAAAATGATTAATCTTAAAAAAAGGATTGTCAACACAATAGTTAAATCCTCAACCAACACAAACTAATTTACAACTAAACAGTTGAATTTTAAACCAAAAAGTATGAATTTTTAATCAATAAAATTAATTGTCTGCCAAAAAAGACAATTTTTCAACAAAATACATGAATTTGCAAACAAATAGTTGAATTTTCAATTAGAAAAGATATGATTTCAATGAAAAATGGAATAGATAAATTTTTTGTCAAAAAAATTAATTCTCGGGGCCCCCCCCCGATGTAAAACGAATTTTCATCAAAATAGTTAAAATTTCAAATAAAGAGATAAATTTTCAACTAAAATGATTAATCTTAAAAAAAGGATTTTCAACAAAATAGTTAAATCCTCAACCAACACAAATTAATTTACAACTAAACAGTTGAATTTTAAACCACAAGTATGAATTTTCAATCAATAAAATTAATTGTCTGCCAAAAATGACAATTTTTCAACAAAATACATGAATTTTCAAATAAATAATTGAATTTTCAATTAGAAAATATATATTTTCAACGAAAAATGGAATAGTTAAATTTATGGTTAAAAAATTAGTTCACAGCCTAAAATATCAAATTTTCAACAAAATAGTTAAAGTTTCAACCAAAGAGGTAAATTTTCAACTTAAATGAATTGATGTATCTTTAACAAATAAAAAATATGAATTTTCAACAGAAGAGTTCAACATTCAACCCAAAAGGCGATGTTTCAAGTAAGAAAATTAATTTAATAAAAATGGAATTGTTACATTTTCAACCAAAGAAATGAATCATCAAACAAAAAATTGAATTTTCAATAAAGTAGTGCAACTTTTAACCAAGTTAAATAAATTAATAATAATTGTTTTTTGTCTACTGGTCTAAAATCAAGATTTTTTTATTATTGATTTTCATTTCTAAATTGTGAAAAAATTGCTCTCATGCTCCGCTGGGATCCTTATACTTGTAAGATTAATTTTTCAAACATTCCAATGTTTCTTTTTTTTATGTTGTATGGTTTTGATCAGATAACATGTATTGAATAATTTTTTTTAACCAAGTAGTTAAATTTATACCAAAAAGATGAGTTTTTAACAAAATAGTTGGATTTTTAACCAAATAATTAAAATTTTAACCAAATAAGATGAATTCAGAACTAAAAATATAATAGTACACTTTTCAAAGAAAAATAGTTGGATTTTCTGGTTGGGTTCTATTAACTCAGTTCGCATATAAGCGAAAAAACGAGAAAAGGGGAAAAAAGAAGTTTCTTGAAAACAGAGAGGAAAACAAGAATTATTTAGAAAAGAGGAATAGGGGAAAGGGAATAGAGGAATCGGATGCAAGACAGATCCATTTTGCAGATGATCACAATTAAAAATTCGGCAACTTGTTTAATTTTGAATGTTTTTAGAGTAAACTCAAATAATTTTAAATCTTCAAGTTGTAATGTGTATAATTTTTAGTTGTAAACTTTGCAAATTAAAATTCTTTAAATTTAAAGAGCTATAAATAAAGATTCCTAAATTTGGATGATTTTGAAGATCAACAGCTAAGTTTTCAATTATAAATCTTCCAAATTGAAGAAAAATGAAGAATTGTACACCATAAAACTTGCAGAATGTTTAATTAGATATAAATTTTCAAAATAAAAAAAAACATCAATTCTCAAGATTCAATTCAATGTTCTACAATTTTAAAGTGTTAAAATTGAGAATTCTTCAATTTTGAAGATGCAAAAATAAAAATTCTTAAATTTGAATGCTTTTGAAGATCAAAAGTCAAGCTTTCAATTCTAAATCTTCCAAATTGAAGCAATATGTAAATCATCAAAATTATAACATTTTAAATATTAAAACCTTATTAAACTTGCATAATTTTTTATTGCAAATTTTGGAAATTAAAACTTCCTTAATTTTGAATACTTACAATTCAATTTTCTACAATTTTGAAGAGTTACAATCAACAAATCTTCAATTTAAAGATGCAAAAATAAAATTTTTTATGATTTTGAAGATCAGAAGTTAAGCTTTCAATTTCTTTGTGAAACTTAAAACTTGCATAATTTTTAATTGTAGATTTTCAAAATTAAAAACTCTTTCATTTAAAAATTTTTTAATTCGATGTTTTGCAATTTTTAAGAATGTTTTTCTCGAATAGTTCAATTTTGAAGATTTAAAATTCTTCAATTCTGATTATTTGTATTTAAAAACTCTGTGATATTTAATTTTTATAATAGAAAGTAATGCAATTTTGATTGCCTTTTTCGGAATAGTTCAATTCTGAAAATGAAAAATTATTCAATTTAGAAGGTTTTATTATTGAAATTTATTCAATTCTGAACAGCGTTGATTTATTTTTGGAAAACTCTTTTAATTTGTTTGCATATGTAACATATGTTTCCCTATATAAAAAAGGAACTTTGCAGGAAATTCAAGTTACTTTAATCTGCAGTGATTGAAAATGAAACAAGTTGAAATTATTTCCTTTTTTAAGGAACTTCCCCAACACTGCATCTAATTTTAAATGATGAGAATTTGATATTCCAATTTAAAGTAACCAATTGTATTTAATTAAACAATTAAACACTTTTAAGATTATTATTATTAATACATAAAAATATACTTGACATACTAGTTAAGAAATTGAAGAAAGCAAGGAGGTTTTTAATATGAATTTGAAAGAAGTTAAGAGACAAAGTGATTTTTTCGCACGATTTGCAGTTATGGAAAATATTGTTTTCTCTCCTAAATTATTTGTAAAGTACCATAATCGTTTAATTCAACTTTCAATGTATTTCCACCACAAGTTACATATTAACCTTGAGTATAATCTTCGGATACGACGATTTTTATTCTTCGGAAAGAATCTGTGTAATATATCTGAAGTTTATAAATACGAATGTCCCAGATTACTTCCTTTGACTCTTTTTTTAAATTCCCAACAGAAAAACAGAATTATTTTATCAAATGTCCTTGGCATTTGTCCCTGTGAGTGCATTCTGTAAGATTGTCCCTGGTCATTTTTTAGTGTCATTTGTCATTGTTCTAGATAGTATTGTATATATGGGTATATTGTCTATATAGTTTACTAAACAGTATTACTGTTTAGGGGTCGTCCATAAACTACTTGACCAATTTCGGGTTATTTTTGACCCCCCTCCCCCACCTTCCCGGCCGAAAAGTAACGAAAAGACGAATTTTTAACAACAAAAGCAAATAATTTTTAACCAGTTGCATTAATAACCAAATACATGAATTTTCAAGCAAAAAAAAAGAACAATTTTCAACACAATAGTTGAACATGAAAAATTAATTTACAATCCAAAAGGAGGAATATTTATTTATATAAAAATATGAAGTCTCAAAAAAAAGTATATTAGCGGACATTCGAACAAAAAAAATGAGAAAAGAATTTTCAACAGAATGGGCAAGTTTGGTTGAATTTTCAACAAATTAATTAAATTTGTAACAAAATAGATGAATCTTCAAACGAAAACACGAATTTTCAACAAATTACATTAATTTTGAACAAAATTGTTGAACTTTGATGCCAAAAGGATGAATTATCTACAAAACAGTTGAATTTTCAACCCGAAAATATGATTTTTTAAGAAAAAATTTAATTTTTTACCAAATAATTAAATTTTCATAAAAATAGTTTACTTTTTGACCAAATAGTCGAATTTTCAATCAAAAATATGTATTGTCAACAAAAAAGTTAATTTTCAACCAAATTGCTCAGTTTTCTAATAAATTGTGGAATTTTCAAGCCAAAAAGAAAAATTTTCTACAAAAAAGTTGAATTTTATTAAGAAAGTATTAATTCTCAATCAAAAAGATTTACTTTTAACCAAATAGTTAAATTTTCAAAGAAATTATTGAAATTTTGAAGCCAAAAGGACGAATTATCTACAGTACAGTTGATTTTTCAACTTAAAATTATGATGTTTCAACAAAAAAGTTGATTTTCTACCAAATAATTAAATTTGTATAAAAATAGTTTAATTTTTAACCAAGTAGTTGAATTTTCAAGCAAAATATGGATTGTCATAAATAAAGTTAATTTTCAACCAAATAGTTTAATTTTCCGCCAAATTTTTGAATTTTCAATCTTAAAAGGCGAATTTTCCACGAAACAGATGAATTTTACATAAGAAAATATGAATTTTCAACTAAGAGGATGAATTTTTAACCAAGAAGATTAATTTTCTCAAAATAAAACAGTAGTTACATTTTTAACAAAATAATTATATTTTCAACCAAATAGTAAAATTTTTAATCCATCGAGATGAATTTCGAACCAAAAATAGAATAGTGGACTTTTCAACCCAAATAAGTCGGATTTATTTATTGGGTTCTATTAATTCAGTTCGCTTTTAAGCGAAAAAACGAGAAAAAGTGGAAGTTTCTTGAAACAGGAGGAAAAAGAATTCGTTTAAAAAGGGAAAAGGAGGGATTGGGGCATGACTAACAATGAAAAAATAGTATATTGTGTATCAAGGGCGTAAAGAAGGCTATTTTGACGAGTGTGAACTTGCCGCCCGAGCGAAGCGAGGTCGGCAGTCGCACGAGGCAAAATAGCTGTACGCCCTTGATACACACCATACTTTTTGTCCTACCCTTCTTGAAAACAAGCATGTTAAGCAGATAGAGAATGTTTGGTGTACTTGACAATTTTAGATTATATAAGTGAAAGAAAGAAATAGCGTACTTTGCAGAAGCAAGACTGTGAGGTCCAGTGATACAATTTATTTTAAAGATAAAGATAATTATGTGTCGCGGGCGTAAAGTATTATTTAGCGGGCGCAAAGTATTATTTAGAGGGTGTAAAGTGTTATGTAGCGGGCGTAAAGTTTCATGTTGGCCCGGCGGCGGAGTGCGCATGTGCGAACGTCACTGGGCTGGAAGCGGCCACATTACGCCTGCCTCACGTGCATGCAATGGCGCGTTTTCAAGGGGGGTCGGACAAAAAATATTTTTCAACTTTTTTCATAGAAATTAAATTTGCAAGTATTATTTTTTATTATATATATTATATTTCCATTGACATATTCCTACTCAGCGTATTGAAATTCATCGGCATACACATAAAAAAGGAATGAAAACACTTGACATTACGAAAAAAATTGTTTTTCAAGCTATGACTTTAAAAATGAATTTCGCGGGTATAATCATTTACTACATTTAAAAAATTATGTTAATATGTCAATTCAGTCCACAGTTATGGTGGAAAATAAAGGACAAAAAATTAAAAACATATAAGTTTTTTCTGTTTTGCGCGTATTATAATATAAATATTCATCAAATTGTCAAAATTAGCAATTATTGCTCATTTTTGAGCTGGAAAAGAGGCAGAGTGTGACGAAACTTCCATCTTCTCTTTTCCAGCTCGAAAAATAACTATTTTAAATAAGAAAATTTGTATAAACATTTACATGTTATAATTTCAATGTTAATTGCAGCCATTTTTAATTTTTATTATTCTGATATTCCAGAATAAGCAACTGTTAAATATTAAAATTAATTAATAATTATAATTAGTGAAAATTAAAATAATTCAAATCGATGAATATTTAACATTACTGAAATCATTGATCGATTAACATTTCTTTAAATATAATACATTCCTTTACAAAATTGTTTCTTGAAGGATTTGATTTGAAAACAAAGCAAGCAAAATTGAAATTTTAAAAAAATGTATTATTTTTTTTCTTCAGAAAAATACAAACGTTTTTGTGAAAAACTTATAAACGTGATTATAAAGTGATTATAATTCTATGAAAAAACCAATATCTTGAAAAAAATCAGTTATTGAAAAAAATTGTTTTCAATTTTAGTATGTTTGGACAATAACACAAATGTTTATTGGTCTCCCGGGGCTGGTACTTTACTTTTTGCACTCGCACTATATCATTTCCTATATTTCAAAAATGTATGCTAATATATCAATCCTATCCAAAGTTAAGGTGGAACATTAGAAACGAAAAAAAATTACAAACATACGAGTCTTTTTTTTCTGTGCGCATTTTATTACAAATAGTTATCAAATTGTGAAAAATATCAATTATTGTTAATTTTTTAGCTGAAAAAGAGTTAGAGCGTGACAAAACTTCGCACCTTCCCTTTTCCAGCTCGAAAAATAACTATTTCAAATAACAAAATGTGTAGAAACATTTATAATTTATGAATAAAACAAAGTGTATTTAACATATTTTTATTTTAATGATAATGATAGTAATATTTCATTTCATTTATTCTAATATTTTTAATTATCAACTATTAAATATCAAAATTCATCAACAATTAGTGAAATTCATTAATATAATTAAAATATATTAATATTTACTGTTAATGAAATTATTCATCGATTCAAATCTGATAGAAAAAAAAGAATAATTGCAATTAAAATATTTTTTGATTATTTTTGTGTTTGTTTTTTCTTCAGAAAAGTACAAATGTTTTTGTAACATAAAAGTGAGTATAAAGTGACTACGATTCCGTGGAGAAATCGATACGTTGAAAAAATCAGTTATTGAAAAAATTGTTTTGATTATTTTTGTATTTTTGACAAAAATCCGGAAAAGTCATGAAAGTAAACAATTACCTATTTTACAAGTTTTTATTTGACATGCTATGAGGATATGTATATATGTGTGTATGTATGTATGTATGCATGCATTTGGGAGTCAAATCTTGAATTTCAATTTTGACATACTCCCACGTATCCAATTTACTTTGACTTGGTATGAATAGGTATTTCCGATAACAAAATGAAATTATATCAAATCTGAGCTGGAAATAAATTTAAAAAAATATATTTTCAAAAATCAAGCTTTCATTAAAATATAATATAAAGAAACAAAACAAAATTCACTCTGCCAAGGCGACTTACGATAATAATATATAATAATAAGTTAACTAAAAATAAAAGCCTAGGGTGTAAATATATAAATTTATTTCTCATAGAAATGTAATGTTCAATATTTACGCCTCACGGTTTTATTTTTATGCACCTTGTTATTATTTTTTAGTTTATTTTAAAAAAAGCTTGTTTTTTATTGTTTCTGTGAGAGATTGTTATTTTTATTTGTGGCAGACATTTCTTTTATTTATGAGAGAATAGTAAATTTTCCATCATGACATGAACAAACATGTCGATATGTTTGAAAATGATTTTTTTTGTTTCAACTTTGCATCAGAATATCGAATATGGAACACTACTGGAACTTTACAACTAAAGTAATTAAACGTATTGACAGACTGCTGAATTGAGAGAAGTGAGAAGTTAGATTTTTTGCCTTCATTTTACAGAAATTCTGCAGAATCCCTGAATTTTTTTTCACTTGGGTAATAAAAATTACTTATGCAATATTTCTTTGTTTGCATTCAGATAAAGTCTGTTTGAAATTACTAATCGTAAATATTAAAAGTTCCGACAAGACTCGGATAAAAATCGCTTTAGGATTAATTATGCTTTGCATATCCGTTCGTTTTCTTAGTACTTACTTTTGTTGTCCATAAAAATCAAAGGTACTTTTTATGAATATCATTTACTAATTTTTAATGTGGTTAATTATATGTACATTTCAATAAGAAGTAGGCATATACAATAAGACAACATATTATTTCATAATATCATTAAAAATTGTTTTACTAACAAATTTCATCAATTATTGCAATTTTTCAATTTAATAACTCAGTTTTAAATTTTAATAAGTTCTTAGTTGATAAAAATAAAGGAATCTTAATTTTGCATGCACATTGACATCTGTAGACGAGCATGAGTTCTCCGAATGAAACCACTTTACTGTCTGCCTTACCGACGCCGACGATATAGGTATTGGATGCAGTTTTCATTTTTTATAGTTAAATAAAGAATATAACATTTTAAGTTTGATAAATGTTGATTTTTATTCATTTTTTACTAAGGCAAGTCTCAAAGTAGAAGAATTCTTTGAATTATTCTTGATTATAAATTATTTATAGATATCTACTTGTTACTGAAAATAATTAATCATAACAATCAAACTTTACGTTCGTTATTGCACTTATTATGCAAATTATTGGGACGACTGAAAAATCCCGAAAAATAAAATTCCCGACACTGCAAAATTCCCGAATAATAAAATTCCCGAATTATAAAATATATTGCAAAAAATATTTTTAATGTTTAAAATTTCTACAATTATTATTTGCATTTAAAATAACAATAATTGAAAGAAAAATTTAATCCAGAAATATATTCTTTTCAATTATTGTTATTTTAAATTCAAACAATAATTTTAGAAACTTTAAACATTACAAATTTTTTTTTATGAAAATATTTAATTATTGTATTTTAATAAATAAATAATATTTATAAAAAAATTAATTGTTTAAACTCGGGCATTTTCCAATTCGGTAATATTATAAACTGTTCGGGAATTGTATTATTCGGGAATTTTATTTTTCGGGAATTTCTAATTGTCCCAAATTATTCACAATTGAAACAGCGACTTTATCTTATCGAAGCATTTCGGATTAAAACTCGATTGAACAAATAAACTTGAAGATTTTTAAGTTTAAAAAAAGTAATATTCAATTTTGGATGGAAGATGATAAGAATGAAAGATTTCCAAATTGAAACGTTTAACATTTTTGGCTTCAAATCTCGCTTCAAATTTATTAGTTTTTATAATTTTCAGAATTTAGCCACTTTGATGAATTATTCAAAAATAAGCAGTTTAAAATTAAACGAATTCCAAACAATGATTACATTCATTAAAATTTTGAAATTTTTCAATTGGAACCGTTAAAAAGTGAACAATTTTAAACTAAAGATTTAAATTGGTTCAGTTTCAAATTGTAGTGAGGAAAAATGGAATAATACCAAAGTGTATACAAACTTATAAACGAAAAATTTTCATAACTGAATGGGTCAAATTTAAAAATGGTCCAAATTCATTGAATCTTGTGCTTTATAAAAAAAGAAAATTCCAGATTTAAAGCATTTTAGATTCTAATAATCGCGAAGAATTCATAATGCTAAAATTTTTTATTGAAAGCGTTAAAAACTTAAAAATTTTTAGTATTGAATATTTTACGTTATATTTGAAATTAAAATATAATGAATCACGAACATTCATTCATGTAAAGTCATGTATGTATTTTGTTAATTTTTTTTTGTAGAAAATTAATTTTCTTGGTTAAAAATTCAACTACTTGTTTGAAAGTTGAACTAAATGGTTAGAAATTCATTTTTTGTTGGAGATGCGTGATTTTAGTTGAAAATTTATCTCTTTGGTTAAAAATGTATCTACACTGTTAAAAATGTTTGCAATTTTAATATACATTTAATATACATTTGTATATTAAATCTAAAACCTAGGTATACGGAATCGCCATTAAGAGACTATGTTATTAAATTTCATATACCGCATATTGATCATTTATCAGAAAAGTCCGATATTTGCACTTTACAAAAATTAAAAACAATTCTGGCAGCAATTTTCAATTATAAATGATCAAAAAGAATATTTTCTCCTAGATGAATGTAAACTACACTGGTTTTTCAGAGAGAAGTTCAATTAAACAAATAATTAAGAAACCTAACCTCCAAGCACCTGTACTCACGTTAAAATTATAACGTTCGCAGCGAATTTTAGGAATAATTCCACCCGTACGTTGCACTTTAATTGTAAGTAAGAATTTAGTCGACGAATGTAAGGTTATTGCTTTAGTTTTTAAAATTTGACAAGATCTGAAGGTATCAAAGGACTTGTTGTTTTTACGCATTCTGTTTTACCGACTTTAATATACGTGTATATTAATTTTACAACATGATGGTATATTAAAATTAATGTACGGTATGTGCAAATGACTTTACTCACATGTATATTAATTTTCGATCAGATTTTTTTAACAGTGTATTTTGTTGAAAATTCGCTTTTTCTTGGTTAAAAATTCATGTTTTTTGGTTGAAAACTTAACAATTTTGTTAAAAAGTATCCTTCTTGGTTGAAAAGTAAACTGTTTTGTTGAAAATTCATCCTTTTGGATGACTTCAACTGTTTTTGACTTAAAATTAAAATCTGTTTTGGTTAAAATATCAACTGCAGTCCATTTTCCCTTAGGAATTCATCTCTTTTGTTTAAAAAAGATTTTACTTTGTAGAAAATTAAAAAATTTGGTGAAAATCATTCTTCTTGGATGAAGATTCTCCGTTTCAGTTGAAAATTCAGCTCTCTGGTTGGAAATTTAATTAATTTGTTGAATAATCGTTAATTGTTTTGGTTGAAGATTTATTATTCAAGTGAAAATTCAATTACTTCTTTCGAAAAAAGAAATTTAATTTTTTATCTTAATATTTAATTATTCCACTTTTGGTGAAAAACTGATCTTTTTTAGTTGAAAATTCAACTGCTGATTGATTCTTATTGTGTGTGGTACTGCGGTTGTAGAAATAATGTCTGGTAATAAATGGTGGAATGATGAAATTCATCTTATTGTGAATTCATTAATATTCATATCATATAATTTTGCAATGGTTCTTATGAGCTATACTTTTAAGCATTGAAAATATTTATTTTTTATTTTTAGGGTAGAGTTGAGAAAAAAAACGAAATGGGCTTTACCTAGTTGCCATTTTCAATTATTTGAACGTGCATTGTTTCATACTTTAAATCTAGAAAATACTTAAAACACTTTGAAAATGACCTTTCAGTATAAAAAAACATCAAACGAAACATAACATATAAGTTTATAATCCTCGTCATCATTTCTTTTATTAAGAGCGAGAAAAAAAACGGGCTTTACCTATTTGTCGTTCACAACGCCTCAATTGTTCCTTGAAGGGTAATATTTAGTAATGTTAATGGAATTTTCAAACTTCTTTCAGCCATGTTGACAAAATTTTATTGAAATGAACTAAAGAGGATCGACTACTTTTCCATTAAAAAATATTGAAAATTGGGGAAAATATGGCTGCTGCCGCAAAACACGTTTTTTCTATCATTACTTGCGATGAGCATGATAACTCTGGAACGGATTATCTGAAATAAAAAAGACAACAAGATTTTATTAGTATATTCCTATACAGAGTTCATAAACGAAGGGATTTTCATTTATACCACAATTATTATTTTTTGGGCCAAAAAACCGAATTTTTGGAACCTAAAAAATCGAAATTTTTGGAAAAATTGTCACCATTTTTGCTTAAATCAAAATTTGGCTAAACGCTTTATTCATGAACTCCGTATAGGAATATACTAATGAAATCTTGTTGGTTTTTTAAATTTCAGACCATCCATTCCAGAGTTATCATGCTGACCGCAGAATATCATGAAAATGTATACTCCCTATATGAGGGCGAATCAAGAAAAAAATCAAGAGAAAAAAAAACGGTAGAATTTCGAATAAATTGACTTCGAATATTTTCAGAAAAACCGCCACCATTTTGTCACTTTTAAACTTTTGTAAACTTTCCAACGAATTTCGAAAGAGGACAAGAAATTGTAACAAATTCAGAAAATCTCATTCCCGTTTAAAACAACATATTTGAGTGGCCAATGATTCTGTGACTTAAGCATAGATTAATCTACGCAATTTGAAATGAGTTCGGTGAACAGAATCAATTTACAAGTTGAAAAAATCAAATGAAGATGCGTCACTGAAGTCAGGAAATTCCGAATATTAATATAATCTATGATCCATTGTAATAAATATATTTTCATAACGTATGGCTGACATAAAGTCCATATTGTCCTCAAACTAAATTCTTAATACTACGTACACTGTTAAAAATAGTATTAAATTTAAAATACCAATGTATATTAAAATTAATATCTCAAGCATATATGAAATCCCTATTTAGGGACGTGTTTATTAAATTTCATATACAATCATGATAATCGCTCAGATAATTCCATTTTACACAAAATCAAAATAAGATTATCAGTAATTTTCGATTCTTAATAATACAACATGATACCTTCTTGCAATTAATCAAAAATAAAATTGGATTTCAAGTCGAAAAGTTCAATTACGTAAAGAAATGACAGACCTAACCTACAATCAACTATACTCACATTAAATTTCTACCATTTAGGGCAATTTTTGGAAAGAGTTCCACTTGTACGTTGCACTTTAATCATAAAAAGCAATTCAATCGACGTATCTAGATTGTTGCTTCAGTTGCGAATACTTGATAAGATTTAAAGAAATAAAAGCACTTTGAGTTTTCAAGCACGCTGCTATACCGACATGTATATTAAATTTAATATAAAGTGTACAGCTATTCATATTTTAATGTATATTAAATTTCAATTCCCGTGTATGCAAATGACTTCATATACATTTGTATTAAATTTAATACAGATTTTTCTAACAGTGTAGAACAATTTTTGTGCGACAAGACGCCGCTGTTAGGTATAACCCAGAGTGATTTAGTGTATAGGTGTAATCCAGGGTAATCCGATTTAATCCGGAGTAATCCACCTACGCTGGACTGCATTTTTAGGATTTCCCCCTCGATATGATAATTAGCAGCACGAACGGAAAATGAGGAAATCTTAAAACAAAGGAGTCCCAAAAATATTCTTCATGCATTGTAAATTTGATGCTGCTTGCGTGTTCTGTTGAATCCTCCAAACACGCGCATTTATTTGACACCTGGAACTTTATCTAGGATCAAGTTCAACACGTGTTTTGCGTGACAAGGTGGCAATGAACGGTCAACGGAGCACTTTTGTAAATGTAGGATAGATAGCATCCATTGTTAGAAATGTTCGGAAAATTCCGATACATTTAAGGTATTAAAGTAACTGAAATTTACGAAATTAGGTTGCTGAAAACGAAATTCAGTACTGTTATAGTAAATTTACTAAATGTTTATTAACATTCAAAAAAGGTAACCGAACATTACAAATACATAGTTTCCTAAAATTCCTAAATGGTCACAGAAATATAAGTTATCGTGACCGAAAGAAGTGCACAATTAGCAACTGCGCACTCCTCGCTTCTCGATCACAGTAAACCTTTTTTTTCGATATTGAGTGACCTCAAGCATGAAAAGGATTCGAAATTTTCAAGAAAAGAAGAAACAGAAAAAAGTGTTGAAATCGCGAGTAAAGGCAACGGTATAGAAGTTCGGTTGATGAGCGAATTATTATTATTATACCATTTAGCCTTTCGGGGTAGGCTTATGTTCCACATACTCGTATTCAGTTTGCTCAGTTTTCTTTACAAGTCTTCGATTGACTCGGCCATAAAAACTTTATCATCTATGAACGCTAACCCACGCACCTTCACTGTCTCGAGATTCAGACCATCTTCGTCGAAGAGGGCCATTCTTAGACACTTGTACATTAATATAATGAATAGCCATGAGGACATAAGGCATCCTTGTCTAACACCTTGCATAATATTGAACCAGTCACTCAGTGTCCCATTAACTCTTACACTTGCTTTGCTACCAGCATACATTGTTGTCATTGCTTGTATGAGCCATCCATTGACCCCATACTCTTTCAGGACTTTCCAAAGTTTACTTCTATCCACCTTGTCAAACGATTTTTCTGGGTCAACAAATACACAGAAAACTCTTTTCCTTACTCTCAAATTTTTTTCTGTGATCTGTCTGAAGCTAAATATTTTATCCGTGCATTATCTTCCTGGCATAAGTCCACGTTGGACTTCCCATATCTTTTCTTCTGTTATTTTCATTGCCCTACGAATATGTATTTTTGAATATATTTTACTTATGGTACTTAATAAGCTGATACCTCTTTAATTATTGCAGATGCTTTTCTCTCCCTTTCATAGTAAAAATAAAACCTTACAATTTGATTTGATTTACTTTCAGGATTGCCTTAAATTCATTAGGTAACTTAATCTATGATATTGAGGTAAATGCAAAGTCAGTATGTCTTGGCGGATAGTGATGTAAGGTCGAAAACGAAAACAAAAGTCGCATGACTGAGCAAACTTTTTTAAATTCAGTCCACCGAATACGTCAATTAATCTCGATTGACGTACTGTCTGTCATGACTAGCTGAATCTCCGCATTCTAGATCTTACTTTGCGAACCAAAGATGGCGCACTTTTTTCAGCAAAGCGTGCGGATTTTAAGTTTTCGGGCTCATGCTGACCTTTCCGCGGTTGCGTTCTTCTTTTGATCACACCTTAAATTCCGTCGCTATATAGGCGGACTTGAAGATTTTCTTTTTACTGTGTTCCTTTGCATATTGGTAGGCGATAATCGCTTTTTTCCAGTCATCTGGCACTTCTCTCATCTCGATACATAAATTTATCAATTCGCTCAACCTATGAGGTATGTAGTTGCCACCGTATTTAAGCATTTTAGCGTTAATACTATCTACATCAGCAGTCTTACCATTTTTTAAGTTCTTCATTATGTCCCTGTCCTAACCTCAGAGGCACAGACTCTCTCAACTTAATTTGCTAACGCATCGTGTTTTATATCGCAGTTGTGGTGCCCAATAGCTTTATCTCCCAATAATTCCTTGTAAGATTCTCTGAAGGCGTCTAGTATCCCGTCTGTATCATATAGCATTTCACCCTTGATATTTCTCAGGCTGACTAACTTTGTACTTTTATCTTCCTTCATATTGATCAACGCCTATTTATAAAACAGTTTCTTGCAGCCTTAAAAGTCGTTTTGCATTTTCTTCTCTTCTCATTTTATTTCTACTTTCCTTGACTTGTAGTTTAACTTTTCTCTTTTTGTGTGTGTAATCATTTTCAAGTCTATTTCTCTCCTCATTGCTAAGGCCTATGATTTTCAACTTTCTTTCATGCGCTTCTTTCTTTTCTTGGGCGGCTGCTTGAATTTCATCATTCCACCATGCATTACCAGACATTCTTTCTACAACCGCAGTACCACATACTTCAGTCGCACTCTTAATAATGACATGCTGGATAAGAGCCGATGCGCCCTCTTTTTTTATTGTCTATTAGTGCCTTCCAATTTGCCTTATCTATGCGTTCGTTTAAGTGGCACTTTCTAGTTTCGCGGCTAGTCCTTTTTTGATGAAAATAAATGAAATTGTATGTGTGCGGAAACATACTTTGAACATATTCACACGCAGTTTTTGGCGAATTATCTTTGCAATAAAATAGTTACAAGATACTGCGATCATCTGCCTCGTGAATGAATTTCTAAAAAAGGTACATCAGGACCGCAACTGACTATCAATAGCTGCGTAAATTAATAAACAATCCAAGTTCAAATTGAAAGGTGAGTCCGATGCTTATGTCCAATGACGCCCTCTTGGCTAGATAGGTTATGTCTGCAATTTTGAATAATTCCGTTGGTTCATTGATTTTAATATAACTTTGCAATATACATTTGTCTTAATAAAATAAATTATAGTAAGACTATATGTGAGCGAAATTTGTATGTAAATGACTACGTAGGCATCTAGGTTATATAATATATATTCAATGAATAAAATGTGTTTATATTAACTTCTCTAACATTTTCTTACTATTTATAATGTCAGGACAAATATATCGCCAACGGCGATACCACTCTGGAAACACCAGTTCTCGTAAGATCACTGAAGTTAAGCATTGTTGGGCGCGGTTAGTACTTGGATGGGTGACCATCCAGGAATACTGCGTTGCTGTTGGCCCGTCGTGGGTGTGGTGGGCCCACATTGGTAGTAAATATCCACCTAGAAACACTACCCGAATCGGGTAGTGAGGCAATGAACTTTCGAGTTCAAACTGCTAATCAATTATTATTATTATTATTAGGACAAATATAGACTAAATATTTTATATTGAAATTAACCGAAAAAATTTGTTAATCTCTTGCCATTTTCAGTTACATTAACTGAAAATTACTCAATTGCAACAGAATTTTCTGCAAAATGTGACTAAAGCTTTATGCAGTCTCTGAAAATTCCTCCAGAAATTTCTAACAGGGTCGGCTATATTGGAAAAAAATTTATTCAGCCTCTGAATTGTCAATTTTTTTTAAATTCTTACATTTTCATTTTTCTATATGCAATTGTATTGAATTTGACCAATAAACCAATAACATGTTATAAAAGTCTGATTGAATTTAAAAATATTTACATCTGGAATGCCAAACATTATTTTTCAGTTTTCAGGATAAATAGTTATAGACTGCAATTATCTTATATACACGAAAGGTGTAATTTGATGTCTATACTACCTATAATAACGGTTTTTTCTTTTTCCAACAAATTAGTACCTGCATACTTAGAAATGTCTCATCAAATATTATTGATGTGACCTTTTCTAATAGGTATTCTTATCGAATTATTATCTTACTTCCGTTCTGTTAGAGACGAATCGATGCAACGGCTTTCTAAACCAATTCGAGAAAAAAAGAGAACATTCTACATTGCTAGACATCAAATAAAATTATATTGATTTTACAATTAACTTCACTTTCGAGAAAGTAGAAACGGTTCTCTTATGTATAAAGAGTGTTAACACCTGAAGAATTGAAATATTTATTCATTCATTGCAAAAAGAGATTCAAATTAGTATCATTTGGGAATAAATAAGTCACCTTGCCAAAGTAAATGTTGTTTCAGGGAATATGAAATATCAGTGGTAAATAAATTCTGAAATAATAGTTGGCTAATTAATTTATTGTTAGATGAGAATCACGATCTTTCAAATAAATAATAGTCAAATTCATTGAATAATCAGTCAAATTCACTGATCTTTCAGTGAAAACAGTTGCTGATTCCTTTGAATTATTATTCCGACATCCAATTCACTACATTCTTCTCAAGATCCCAGGAGATTTTTCCATGCGGAATATTTCAGAAACGTCTGTCATTGTCGTTGAGATTATGCAACATTGTTTCTTTTTTGCGTTTCGACGGCAAGACTCGGAAAGAAAAATAGAAGTTACCTCGGGATGACCTACAATTTAAAAGCAACGGCGTAAAAAGTTTTAAAACCGAGGGGTACTTGTAATTGAATAGAATTGAAGAAATTAAAAAATGACAGTCGATTAGAAAATTTTAACTGGAAGACATAGATTAGGAATTTAAAACAAACATCCCTTCTTAATTCTGATATTTTCCCTTCCGTACAAATCAGTCTTCTTTATCTGGTTTAAGTCATAAACAAAATTTTGGAACTTGTTCAATTTTCAAGGTATCTGTTCTGATTGACCAATGTTGTATTTTGAATGCTTCTTATCTAAATTCATTAAATAATTGTAATCATACAGTGCAAGTTGTAAACTATTTAATACAAATTTTTTTAATGTTGAGAGATACAATTTTTAAAATGTTGAGTTCTTTTTTTTACAATGAATGCTTTCAGCTTATAATTACTCATTAAAAAAGTTTCGAATCTGAAACAGTGTACTTCGAAATTTGGTAAGGCTTAAAGTTTTGTAATGTATTATTGTATAATTTGAAACGCTGACATTCTAAAATATATTTACTCTAAAACTGCCCCATTTCGTTTTGGGATGAATCCAAAAAATATAGCATAACGCAGACCTCACACTCTTTCATCTATGAACTATTTCCCTCTTTTCCCATTTTTAAAGAATTCCTCTTTTTACCCTGTTTTCAAGAAACCCTGATGGAAACATTATTCTACAAAAAATACAAAAGAGTAAAACCGTTTTTACAGAAACCTACAAATAAATTCAACCTATTGCAACAAAAATTACAGGAAAGTACAACATTTGTCTATTGCTCGGACAAATTTTGTACTTTTTTGCATATTGTTGTATTTTATTGTAGTTTTAATTAACTACAAGACATCTTAATTCAAAATCATTTTATTGCAAATATTCCAAATATTTTTCCTCCTGGGTCGAAAAAGAACAACTTTTTGGCTACAAACCCTGTTAATTCCTGTATAATCTTGTAGCTGTGCATCTTTGTGAATTTTTGTAGGAAATTCGAGCTGCAATAAAATACAACAACATAAAAAACAAGTACAAAACATATGCGAATAATGGACTAAAGTTATACTCTTCGGTAACTTTTGTTGTAATTTATTGTATTCATTTGTAGGTTCCTGTAAAAATGATTTTTTTTGTGTACTTTTTTCTAAAAATGTTTTTCTCTGCTTTAAAATTACGTTTGATATATAGTGGATATCTAGGTAACACTTTTATGCAATAAAGATTGCATAACACAAATTTCTGCTTTCTTAATGATTTATTATAATAACAAAAGGTCATGGAAAACATGTAATATATTCTTTTCTAATTTTTACACTTCTTCAATAAACTATAAGAATTTAAAACATAATTCTCAGCACAACTTTTCAATATTTCATTTTTTATGAAATCTCGTATTTTGTTGTAAATATTTATAATTTTCGACAATAATAATTTACGTGAAATTAAAAGTGTTTTAATGGCGTCAAATGCCCAAATTAAAAAAAAAAGTAAAATACTATAGTTTTCTGTAACGCCTTGTAGGTTTTTACAACAAAGTAAGAAACTTTATTGTTTTCTTTTTTATTTGTCTACGAGAAAATACAAGAAGAAATGATCTATTTGTATTTGATTGTATTTTGTTCTTAAAGTTTGCACATTTCTGTACAATTTTTAACAAAAAATTACTGTTGTGGAAATGTTGTACATTCTTGTAATTCTGTTTGGTTGAAAAGTCTACTATTGAATTTTTGGTTTATAATTCATCTCTTCTAGTTGAACATTCTACTATCTGGTTGAAAATTTAATTATTTTGTGAAATTTCATCTTTTTTGGTTGAAACTTCAACTATTTGGTTGAAAATGTAACTGTTTTTCGTTGGAGTTAATCTTTTTTGTTCGAAAGTTTAATAATTTCGTTGAAAATTGACCTATTTGGTTAAAAATTCAACTATTTTGTGAAAATTCATCTCTTTCGCTTAAATATTCAACTATTTGGTTGTTAATGCAAGCTGGTGGTTAAAAATTAATTTTGCTGTTGTGGAAAATTCAATCATTTAGTTGAAAATTTATCTTTGTTGGTTGGAAATTAACTTGTTTTGTTGGAAATTACCTTGTTTTGTTGGAAATTAACTTGTTTTGTTGGGAGTTTAATTATTTTGTTGAAAATTAGAATATTTTGTTAAAATGTCATCTTTTTGGTTAGAAAATTTAATAGTTTTGTTGAGAAATCGTCTTTTTGGATGAAAAATTCTTTTTTTTTAGAAAATTGATCTTTCTTGGATGAAAATAAACTTTTTTGTTGAATATTCAATTACCTTTTGAACAATTCGTATATTTGACTTGAAAATTCAACTATTTTGTTGTAAATTCATTTTTCAGGGTTAAAAGTCAACTGTTTGCTAAAACATTTGACTTTTTTTGGTTGAAAATTCAATTGTTTGTTGAAGATGCAATATATATGGACTTGAAATGTGAGGTATTTGAAGTGTTTTAAAATAAATTCTATGTGTTACTTACATTAATTTCAATCAAAACAATTTATTCCCATATTTTCATAAAAAATCACCCTATTTTCCCCGTTTTGAGAGCATTTTAGACAGTAAAGTCCATATAACATTAGCATTTATTTAGTAATTATAATAAAAGATTGTGATGACGTTATAAAGACTTCAATATCGATATAATTAGATGAACATTTTGATTTTTCCAATTATTTTGTACAAAATATCCAAAAATCAAAACTTTTTTCACAATTTTTGAAATTGCTAATTCAAAGTTTTTTTTGTTATCGGACTTTGAACTATTTACTAATACGTACACCCTTAGAGTTACATTTGGTGATCCACATTTCTAGATTTGACGATAGATTGAACAGGAAGTGTAAGAATATTTTAATTCTTTAGTAAAGGTTTCCAGTCTTCTAAATTGTTGTGAAAAATATAAAGGTAAGTGATTTGATAAAAGAGTTGAGAAAATTTGATAACCTTTTTTTGAAGATAATTACTAGTAATTAACAAAAAAATTATTAAGCTTTTCAGGATATTTTTCTACTAAATGACACAGTTTTCTATACGTTTTAATTTTCGAGAATTAAAGTAAAAAGTAAAAAAATGGTAAAAAATTAACTGTCCTTGAACGTATTTTCATATATATTTCATTCCTGGCGAAATTAAAAGAGCACTAAAAATTGAATATAATTACTTCAGGAAATTTTTAGAAATAAGTTTGAATATTTTTTCAATGTTTAAAAAGTATTAATTAATTCGTATACTTTTAAAATTTTTTTCGGGAATATGAGGCTAGTGATTGTATTAAACATAACCTATATTCGAGTTTAGCAGTTTTAAAATGTTTAAAAAGTATGAAGAAAGGTCCAAAAAAAGTGTTTCAAATGCTTAGAATTTCACTGAAACCGGGATTTGTAAAGTATGGCAGTGCGAATGTGCCAAAAGTCGACATGTGGATGGTTACAAATTTTTTCCCCAGCTGTTACCAGGATACTTATCGTTAGTCAATGGAGCCACTGCATACCATTATTCTAATTGGTTCAGCATTATGCAGGATGTGGCGTTTCAAGGTCACAGAACTGTTTGAATATGGGTTTGGATACTATGAAGCATTCAAAAAAAATTTTTTAATGTATGAAAATTTTTAGAATTTCATGCAGCATTTAAAAAATATATTATCTAAAATTCATGCGAAAACCCCATTGTATAATCGAAGAATCTGAAAATTTGAAGTTATGTATCCCTTGATAAAAACTTTTCCACTTGCCCCTTTCTCATATCCTTCTCTGACGTTTTTCTTTTGAAAATGCCACACTTTTGAAATATGCAGTTCTTCTCTTTGTTCCTAAGTGAAAGTAATCGCGGAGAAACGAAAATAGCGAGACATAGCTATATATGACACTACGCCATACATAGCAGCTTCCTACAGACGATCGCGGAATATGGCATCGAGGAATTCCGGCGTTTTCCTTATGTTGTCGGCTACAACCTGCACAAGTTTCGAGCGAAAGGTCCGAATCGTCGAACTGCATTCTATCGGTATGAGTGTAAGCTGTAAGGTTAGCTATAAGCAAACACAGTCGGGCATTCCCACAGAGTACAGACAGCTATTTAAAGATTCTTGCTGCATGCTGCATTCAAATTGTGTCACGTGACTGCAGACTTGCTGATGTTTCTTACAATTAGCCTCAAGCCTGAAGTGTTCCCGTGACTACGTCTTTTTGCGTCTCTGGGAGGCTGAGCCATGGAGAAATAGAATAGGAAATTCAACTGCAGATTATCTCAGACGAGCAGACCAATTTTTTTCTTTCACTGCTCTCAATTTTAGCTTCTGAAGACAGTAAGAGTCATCCGAAGGCCGCAGGTGGGAAATTGCGAAGTGGAAGCGACGCCATATTGGGATTGCGCAATGGTCTGTTGCGCATGTGTCCTTAGAACGAGCATAAATTGTTTTTTTTTGTATTTGATTTAATTCATAAGATTTTTGTTTAATTCAGACATCTATTATTATATACGGATACATATTCTATCGGAATTTATTATATTAGAAAATCAGTGAAATGTGACTGAAATAATTCTTATCTGAAATAGGGGCCGTTACAAAATTACGTCACGCTATTTTCAACACTTTTTCGACCTCTCCCCTTCTTCATCATAGATCAGCTACAAAAACTGGAACCCCCAGGGTGACGTCACAAATACGAACACCCTCCCCCCTTTTAAATCATTTTTTTTCGTCGACTACATTTGATAAACGTCTATATTAAAACACAACATATACTAGCATAAACAGCCGCCCAAGACAAAAAAGAAGCGTATAACAGAAAGTTGAACATCACAGGCCTTGGAGATGAGGAGAGAAATAGGCTTGAAAATGATTAAAGACACAAAAAGAGGCAAGTAAAACTACTAGTCAAGGAAAGTAAAGATAAAATCAAAACAGAAGAAAATGCAAAATGATTTTGAAGGAAGCAATAAACTGTTTTATAATTGGGCGTTGATCAATGTGAAGGGAGGTAAAAGTACAGAGTTAGGCAGCATGAGAAATAGCAAGGGCGAAATGTTTTATGACAGAGACGGGATACTAGACGCTTTGAGAGACTCTTTTAAGAAAAGATCTTTTGAGAAAAGATTATAGAGCACGATGCATTAGAAACCCCAATTGAGAGAGTCTGTGCCTCTGAGGTTAGGGATATAATTAAGAACTTAAAACATGCTAAGGCTCCTGGTGTAGACAGTATTAAAGCTGAATTCTGAAATGCGGTGGCGACTACACTGGAAAAAAGTGATTATAATACCAACATACAAAGAAAATGGAGATAAAATCAGCTGCAATAATTACAGAGCTATCAGCTTATTGGCTACCGTAAGTGAAATATATTCAAAAATACTGATTCATAGTGAAGAGGGATATTTTCCTGATATCACATTCCATTGATTAGTCGCTATCCAGCTGAGCACATTATTTCACCAGCCGAATCAGCATGAGTCATCCATCGGTTTCGCCTGTCCAAATGATTGTTAAATGTTTATATAAACAATTCTTGGAGGCGATAATCTGGATAATTTGATCCTGAGACAAAGAATTCCGACACGTCGGCGATGTCGACCATCAGAGGAGTCAGGCAGTCGTCTTGAGGACGCGGTTGAATTAAGAGCTCGTCTAATTGATAAATGATATTAATATTGTATTCTAACTGCTAGCGAACGATATTCTTTGTACTCGACCTTTGTGTAAAAACTTTCCTATTTTAATGAATGTTAATTGTCAATAAAAATTATTAACGCTACAATAGGATAATGAAAATAACAGAAGAAAAATTATGGGAAGTTCAAAGTGGATTTATGCCAGGAAGATCATGTACGGATCAAATATTAAGCTTAGGACAGATCACAGAAAAAAATGCGTGTGGCAGTGGGGCGACACGGCAGAAGTGAAACTATGGTCGACAAAAAGTATCAAGGGAACTTTAGAGTTAAAACGACTTTCAGTGCGACATTTGTTCCTCACTATAGAAGGAAGATTTTTGGGAATTTCCAGATCAATTCATTGAAAAGTGGCGGAAATATGCATTTTACAAGAAAGCATGCGACGCCGCCAACCGCGAGCACACTGCCCGATGATTGGCGGCGTCACATGCTTTCTTGTAAAATGAATATTTCCCCAATTTTTAATGAATCGATCTAAAAATGTGCAAACCTCTCTCTTCAATAGTGAGGAACAAATGTCTAACTGGAAGTTGTTTCAACTCTAATGTTCCCTCGATAGTTTTTGTCGGCGAGACTGAAAAAACGGGGTTACCGATCTGTCTCAGTTTGCAATTAAATATTATTAAACAATAGGTGATTTTTACTGTTTTCTTCAGATTTTAGGCATCGCTAGGGTATATTTCATATACAGATCAAAGTTTCAAACAGTTCTAATAATATTCTCCCAACTTACGACAACTTATTTCTTAAAATTTAATTAAATTTGAGAATTGTTTTCTCTACAGGCCTATATTTAAAATAGATTAATTTTGTGACTTTTAAAATTTCCGTCCACCGAGACGTTTGGACGTTTGGACTATAATTTCACCCGATCTCGAGTGGTCGTGCGTTCGGTTTTTTTTTTCAATTCACTTCCGTCCAAAAAGAAGTTTCACTTCAAAAAGTTTGAGATTGAGGAAAAAAGTTTTCTGCGTATTTGTTCACCTAGAAACAGCGTTTGACAAGGTGCATAGAAGTAAACTTTGGGAAGTCCTGAAAGTACGCAGTGAATGGATGGAGGGAACGTGGGTTAGCGTTCGCAGATGATAAGCTTGTTATGGTAGACTCAGTCTAAGACTTACAAAGAATATATATAATATAATATATAACTTATATTTATACAGACTGTACTGTACGGTAGCGAGACCTGGACCTACCAAGAAAAGGATAAGAATATTAACGCGATTAACATAAAATTCCTGCACATGATGTGCGGCAAAACACTGATGGACAAAGTAAGTAATGAGATAATCCTCGAAGAATGTGATTTAGAGGAGACACTAGTCTCCTCTACACAACATTCCCTAGATTCAGACCGAGGAAAGAATGGTTATAATGTGTGAATGAGACCCTAATTCGAAGAGACATAAGAAGCGAAAGAAACACAAGAGCTTGCATGAGAAAATGCATGGACGTGAAGGAAGCTAGAGAGGTATGCCAAGACAGGAAAGTGTGGCGACAAATAGTTTGTAAGACATGCATGAAGAAGAATGTCAGTGAAGTGAATGACGCCTGAAACAAAAGATCTTGGATGCTTATGGGCTCGAGTGGGCAGCCTTACATGATGAATTCGTGAGGCTCTTCAGGGGAGGTGATCGCTAGAGAGATTGATCAGCAACCTGGGTCGGAGCAGTTTTGCTGAACAAATGTGTTGTTTAAATAAACAACACGGGAATAATAGATTAGTCTAAAAAATCTATACCCCCTCCCCCACATTACAGGGGAAAGAGTTTGAAGTCTATGTAGATGCCCTACTTCTAATTTTCATTTCATCAATCATTTCAAAAAGTTATTATTTACATTTATATTTTCCATGTGTGATGTCACATTCTGCGTTTCCTCCTCCCTCTATGACACAAATGATCACAAAAACTGCCCCCTCCCCCGGCAGTTTAACGTACTTTTTGAACGGCTCCTTATCAGAATTTTCAAAACTCGTATAAGAGCAATTTAATTTTATCCACAGAAGGTATTCACTGATTGCCATTAATTTTCATTAATGCTCATTGCTATGTCAATCGATAAAAGCTGCTAGCAATCGTCGAGTTCTGTGCTTCGATCGTTAGCAGTTAGCACGTTAACCTTCGACCGTTATTTTGCGACTTACATTAACCGCATAATAATCTTGAAACATTGTGAAGTATCATATTCTACAATGTACATTGTACATAATACATCATACATTTAACAGTACATTGTATAATAAACACAATAGATTCGCACAAAAGTTTCAATTTCTAAAGAGCTTAAACTAAAATAACTATCCAAAACCATTCTTCTCTCAACTTCTCTCTAGCGAGCTCCTTTATTTTGGATTTCATGAAATTTCGAAAGAATTGCCCAATAAAATTTCAAGCTTTCAATATTAAAAACATATGGGTCATTCTAAGGATTTTGTTTAATTCGTGACAAAATTCTGCGCGACTATGTTAGCGATTAAGCAGTCGATTTTTTTGATAATAGTAGGTTCCAGAAAAGCCCCAAAAACAAAGTATTAGATTTTTCGAACCAGAAATTTACGAAAAATTTTGTTGTTGAAATTTGAGTTTTTCTTCCATTTTTCTTTTCTTTTCAAACCTACATAAGAAGGTAATTCATAACCAATTAAAAAGTTTAATGGCTGTTTTCGTTTCAGAAAGTAGTTTTAGGTAAAATAAAGGGTTGCAGCACAGAAGTAGATAATCAAGATTTTTGATGAAGGAACATATAACTTTCTTCTTTTTATAGACCTTTCAGTGAAAAATCGTCTGTTACAGTGCGATGCCGTCACAAGTTTTTATTTTTTTTTTACATTGAAAAATAGATTTTTAGTCGTTATCCAAAGACTATTTTCAAAGCCCACGAAATTTGAACCTCCAAATTCTTCAATGACTTACTCGGAATGGGTTAACTTTTTCTAATCAAACTTATTTTTTCCCAGATCAGCAACTCAATATCGCGGGACAAAGTCTTTATTTTTTGTTTAAACTGACAATTGCACTTTTATCGTGATCCGCAACCGAGCCTGTTCCAATTTTAGGTTTCTGTCTCTTTGAGATTGTCAACTTCCAAATTTCATTTCTCTTATCTGTATAGTTTTTTTAAATCATACTTTTTTGGCCTTAATTCAGAAACACTTCAGCTCTGGAGTAAACTTTGGTTTTTTCTTTAAATGGCGTCAAAAACTAAGAAAATAAGGCGATCTTCAAAGTTGTGTATAAATTAATTGAATTTCAAAAAAGTTAAAAGAGCTGCCAATTTCTAATTTTCTAGTTCAGCGATCCGCTTTTCTATTAAGTTACAAGGTATATTATATTAAATAACAATTTTGGAAAAGACCTCTATTTTCACGGTTTTCATTATTTATTTTAAGAAATATTCGTTCAATATAAAAATATTCTACAGAAAAATGGTGTTATTTTTAAAACGAAAAAATGCATATATATGTTAATAAATATCATTTTTAAAGAATAAAGGCAATTTAACCTACAATCTTTTTGCCTGTAATTAATGGAGAAAACCATATTATGATTAATAAATAAGTAATAAAATTTCGGAATTTAACTATGTATTCTTTTTTTGTTTAATAATTATTCTGTTTTAGTTAAAAATTCATGTATTTTGTTGATGATTCGTCTTTTTGGTAGAAAATAAATCTTCTTTCTTGAAAAATCATGTTTTGTGTTGAAAATACAACTATTTGGTTAAAAATTAATCTACTTTGTAGGAAGTTTACAATTTTTGTTGAAAATTCAATTGTTTTGTTGAAAATTTGCCTTTTAGGGTCGAACATTCGACTATTTTGTTTAAAAATTTAATTTCTTTGGTTGAAAATTTAACAATATTTATGAAAATTCATTTTTTGGTTGGTTAAAAATAAATTTTTTTACCTGAAAAATCCGAAACTTCATGTATTTTGTTAAAAAATCATCTTTTTGTAGAGAATTATTCTTCTTGCTTAAAAATTCATCTGTTTGGTTGAAAATTGAACTATTTTGGAGAAAAATTGAACTATTTTGTTGAAAAGTCGTTTCTTTTTTTGGTTAAAAATTAATTTTTTAAACTTGAAATTCAACTACTCCATTTTTGATGATAAATTTATGTTTTACTTAAACATTCTACTATTTGGTTGAAAATTCATGTATTTTCTTTAAAATATGTCTTTTCTGGTGGGAAATTAATCTTCTTCGTTGAAAATTCAACTGCTTGGTTGAAAGTGGAACTAATTTGTTAATTTTTTTTTTTGGAGATGCATCATTTTATTTGAAAATTTATCTCTTTGGTTGAAAATTGAACTGTTCTGTTGAAAAATCGTTGTTTTTCAGCTGAAAATTGATTTTTTCACTGAAAATTTAACTATTAATACTGAAGATTCAGCACTTCAGTTGGAAATTCATCTCTTGATGAAAAATTGACTTTTTTGTTAAAAATTCGTATTTTTTTGTAAAAAATTTAATTTCCTCATTGAAAATCTAACTATTTCATTTTTTGTTAAAAATTCAACTACTTGGTTGACAATTAACTTTTTTTGTTGAAAATTTGTTTTTTTATTGTAAAAGATTATTTTCTTAAATGAAAATGTAATTATTTCATTTTTTTCACCTATGGCATTTGTTGGTTTGAATATTCTTCATTTTAGTTGAAAATTCATCTCCTTGGTTAAAAATTTAAATATTGTTGAAAATTGTTTTCTTTTTTCTTGAAAATTAATTTTCTTAACTGAATATATAACTATTATATTTTTTGTTCAAAACTGATCTTTTTCAGTTAAAAAATCATGTTTTGTGTTGAACATACAACTATTTGGTAAACAATTATTCTACTTCGTAGGAAGTTCATCAGTTTTGTTAAAAAGCCATTCTTTTGGTTGAAAATTTGTCTTTTTGGTTTGAAATTATTATATAGAATATTACTATTCAACTATTTTGGTAAAAAAGTAATTTCTTTGGTAGAAAATTTAACTATGTATGTATGTATATTGATGAAAATCCTTTTTTTTTTGTTTAAAATTAATTCTTTTTAACTGAAAATTTAACTATTCCATTCATAGTTGAAAGTTCATCTTTTTGTTCGTTCAAAATTGAACTGTATGATTGAAAGTTGAAGTAATTTCTTGAAAATTAATTTTTTTATGTTAACAGTTAATTCTTTTTAACTAAAAATGAAACTATTTAATTTTTTATAAAAAATTATCTCTCTTAGTTGAAAATTCGTGTATGTTTTTTTTTAATTTCGTTTCTTGGGTAGAAAATTAAGATTCTTGCTTGAAAATTCATCTTTTTGGTTGAAACGTATCTTTTTTAGTTGAAAGTTCAGGTATTTTGTTAACTATTCCATTTTTCGTGGCAAATTAACTTTTTTATTGTAAAATTCAATTATCTGCTTGAAAAATGTATATTTTTCAGTTGAAAATTCAACTAAAAAGTTGAAAATGCATGTATTTTGTTAAAAATTCGTCTTTTATGGTAGTAAATGAATCTTCCTTGATGAAAAATCAACTGTTTGGCTAAAAGTTTATATATTTTGACCAGAATTTTATATAATCCAGAGTAATTATGTATATAGAGGTAATCCAGGGTAATTCGCTACAATCCGGAGCAATGCACCTCCGCTGGACCGCATTTTTAGGATTTGTTGCCCCCTGAACCCATATCTATTTTGTGATAAACTCTTTTGCCATTTAAACTGAATGTGCAGAAACCGTCGATTCTGCAGATAAAGGTTCTGCTTCTTAGGGCTGGATTTTACCGATCTCGGGTTTTGCTTTCCGGTTGGCGACCGGTTCGAAGGCACTCTTCGAGATGGTGCTGACGTCGGAATGTGGATGGATGTATGTGTGAATTTTACTGGTTGGAAGTGGTTGGAAGAAGTGGTTGAAGGAATACTATATACATATACAATTGTACAATACACATGTATATATCTGTGTTAGAATTTCTTGGGTGAAACACCTGTACGTGTATGTATGCGTCTGTATGTATGCATACCCGTCGTGCGCCACAAGTTCCAGAACGGAGAGAGTATTGACCGCCTGTGCAAGAACAGTGGAAATTTCCACTGCCCTACCCCAAGTCTATAACTACAGACTGCACTCCACACTTGTCAAGTTTACTACACACTACAGGTACACACACATTCTGACACGTTCCGTCTGCTTTCATACGTTCTATACACATTGCATGTGCACACATACACATTATATGTGCATACATACACATTATATGTACACACACACACACATTGTATGTGAATACATGCATTGGCGCCTATATAACTATATAGGTATAGTACAGTACAGAATAGAATAGCTTAAGAACTCTAGTATTGTGTAGGTATGTCAACCTTCCCCTCGGAATTCAAGGTTTTTGCGGGTTCGATCGACCCCTCCTGAAGGGAGCCCGGATTAAATTGGTGGTTTCAATTGCCTTCAGAATCGAATTTAGAGAAAAAATAATTCAAAGACTTCTGAAGATTAGAATAAAAAAAACGGATTTGAATGCCTTCGAATTCATTTCAATTTGTTGGGGATTCACGATGGACATTTTTTTTTTTTTTGCAATCCGCGTTAAAACGTACCAAATCGGATGAGCATGAGTGGATAACATAATTACCGAGGGGTTCATAACTGACTTCAAGAAAAGGGCATGCCAGTCTGTCATGTAATCAATTACTACATGTTGTTATATTTGGCGGCTTTATAATTAGAAAAATGAATAAATTATGCTGAAGTTTTAGGGAATGGTTCAAAATATATAAGGGCATGTCTGCCTGGCTCATTTGAGTTTTATGTAATTAAAATTAATAATTAATTATTAAAAACGATTAAACTTGCCCTATTTAAACATAATATAAATTTAAATTTGCTAGACAGACGTGCTCTTATACATTTTGAACCATTACCCAAAGTTTCAACAAAATATTTACATTTTTCAAATTTTAAAGCCGAGATTTCAAGGTACTTCCGGATATTTTAAGGTACTTCAAGATATTCCATATTCCAATGTATTTTATAATATTTGAACGTAATTAAATATATTCCAAGATACTTTATGATACTTTACATACTTTGAGATACTTCACATACTTCGAGATACTTTGAGATACTTCAGGATGTTTCACATACTTCGAGATACTTATATACTTCAGGATATTTCAAGGTAAATCATGATACCTCAAGATACTTAAGGATATTTCACATACTTTAAGATACTTCACATACATTAGGATTTGTCAAGGTACTTGAAGATATTCCAAGGTACTTCAGGATATTTCACGGTACTTAAGATATATCAAGATACTCCGGAATATTTCAAGGTACTTTACGATATTCCAAGGTACTTGCAGGTATTTCAAGGTACTTCAGGATATTTCAAATACTTTAAGATTCTTC
>CAKNYM010052659.1:577699-615651 GCA_932195095.1 Andricus curvator
AAAAATTCCATTACTTTCTCCTGATTTTTAGATCTTATGACCTACTGTTGAAATAATTTCTTTTTGTTAAAAAAAAAAAAAAATGATTATCTCATAATATCGAAAATCAGTGGTATTTTCTGAATGCTATAACCTAATTAATAAATATGAACACCTATTTCTGAACGTATTCGTTATTCTTAATATTGCTCTTATTTATTTAAAAATGTTGAGAAATGTGTGTCCACATTTACTAATTTGCGTCATTTTAAGATAATAACTTTTTTAAACCAATAAAAATTCTTTCAAAAATCAGCAGTAGATTAAAAAATCTACGACTTAGGGGAAAGTAATGGAACTTATTGAGAAAATATCAACAAAAAATGTTTTTCTATTCTCCCTTCTTTTCTGTCAAGAGTTTCATTTAAACGATAATACATTATTTAAACAATGAATATACAACTACAACGAAATAATTCACCTGTTAATATTAAAGGAAAAGAAAAGGAAAACACGTATTTACTTTTCTTTGGGAACCTAACAAAATGGAACGAGGGGGCGGGGGGGGGGGGGGGGGCCAAAGAAATTGGAAACTTTTGTACTTTTGGGCCACCTATTCAGGATATTGCAAGGTAGTTAAGATATTTTAAGATACTTGAGGATATTTTACATACTTCGAGATATTTACTCAATCGAAATAGACATTTCCGTATTTAATTTTTTTCATATAGGTTTTTAAAAACTATATTTGAAAATTTATTTGAAAATTTAAAGGTTTTTTTTGTATAGATTAGAGAATGTAAAAGAAGATATTACTCACTGTTGGTAAGAACAGTTATCAACTGAAGGTAAGTGTTAAAGGGTAAGAAACATAAGAAAATAAAGATATCCTGATTCCTACTTGACCTACTGCTGGTACTATTATATAGAGTTCAAAATTGTATTGAATTATAGTTATCAAACTCGACTTCACCTTTTTCTTGTTACATTATTACATTTTGATTATAAGAATAAATAGAAAATAATCTTTAATTTTTTTAATTTGTCAAGTAACAGGTTTAGCCCCTTCTTCGACATTCTGTATTGTATTTCCGGAGAGGGGACTTTCTACTTTTAGTTTCTGTTTCATGCGAAGAATGTGTGGATGTTGTGATCTCCTGTCGGTAAGTTGAAAAAACAATATTTATATATTTATAAAATAAATATGAAATATTAATCTTAAATGAGTTCGAAGAACTTCTCATAATATAGATATGTTTTCTTGGGTTGAATAACATTTGAATACTCATTTTTAGGTGTAAAAATATATTAACAATTTTACTTGATCACTTGATCAATCATGGCATTTATTATTTTCTTGTTATTTCTTAGTAGAATAACTTACTGAGGGTTGCCTTGTCATCGACTTATCGCTGTCCTATTTTGGTAAGTTGAATTACTATTATTGTTTACGACAACAACAATTGAAGAAGAGTTTAGTTTTCAACGTTTTATAAAACTCGTTTCAATTATTCAGATATTTATTGAGAGAGTTTTTTATATAGCAATTAATTTTTAGGCAACATATATGAGACTTTAATATACAAGCTATTTTAAAGATTCATATATTTTTATAAAAAACGTTCCAAACGCTGTTGTGAATCATTGAAAATTTGGGTCCATTTGGTAAAGATTGTACTTTGGACAGGATAATCATTTGATCATGTAACTTGTTATTACACAAGTATGAAATATAATCTTGACTATTTTCAAAACAAACACTGAAATATATATTGTAGATGAAAATAGTTTAATTTTATATGTTACATAAATATCTTATATTATTGAAGTATAATTAGATTTTTCTTGAATAAAGTGATTTGACATTGTAAATAATATGGTAATGCATTCTTTCTGTAATTATGTATACTGCTTAGTCATCATCATAGATATTTTATCGATTTTATCTTATAATGATTACTGAGAAAATAACTATTATACCATCCAAGGTACATTTTCCAGTAGGTTATGTAGAAAACTGTAAGTAATGGCAATTCATATCAAATTATTTAAAAAATAATTCAATTTAGCTCTGGAAAGCTAAAATCGCTTAATTCCACTTTTTAGCGAAATCGAGTTTCGTGTGGAAAAAACTTTTTTATTTATTCTTTGTAATTTGTCCCTGATGAGCCGGAAAGGAGGTAGATTGGAAATCTTATTTTGATTTGTGCATTTTTTCATGCTCTGATTTTGGTGCATCAATTTATTCATAAGAAAGCAGATTTTATTTCAATCTTGAATGCAATCTTTAGTGCTTATATACATGTATTTAATTGAAAAATGATAGTTTAACCATTTTTACCCATAATTGAATTAATTAAAGGTTGTGGAATATTTGAAAAATTTCAGTATTTAAATTCAGAACATTAGAGGTACAATTTAATTATTATTTATATCTATAATAAATGTTCCATTTTGTATGTCAGTGAATTGTTGTTTAATTATAAAAAATATAAAAATATTTATATTCGTTTAAGATATATATATATATATATATATATATATATTTTTTTTTTCATTATAATGTTCTAGAATGCTAAACCGTCCCAACTCCATCTAAATTTCCATTAAATTATAAAATGCTTAGGAAGCGGCATCTATTCTTTGACATAGTGATGCTTAAACTGACTCACCAAAATACAAAAAAAATAATTATCTCAATCTCTTGCAAATTATTCCCCTGAAAAAGTTTTTCTGTCTCTTCTCTAAAATTCGGTCGTAAACTCTCTTAATTTGAATCAGATTTCACTAACACTCAGTTAAATAATAACTCATTGAATTAGAGACTAATTTTTGGTTTTTCAATTATGTTTTCACTTTTAACTTCTTCTTAAAAAAATCTTTGATTCAAAGAAAGTTTCTTTGAATGAAAGAAAAATATTCATTGGCTCTTAGTCAAAGAAATTTCTTTGATTTAAAGAAATTTCTTTGTTTCAAATCAATGGTATCTTGTTCCAATGAAATTTTTCTTCAATTTAAAAGGATGTTTTCATTTTGAAGTTATTTTTGGTTAAATTAAAAACATTATGCTTAAGAAATGGTTTGTTTAATTAAATGCAAATATTTTTCTCAGTTTAATATCATAGTAAATTTTGTACTATTATTTTAATATCTTGTTTTATTTATTTATAGAAGTTCGAAAACGATCAAAATTTTGCGTAATTCATAAAACTAAAATTCATTAATGTGCTAATAGTGAAGATTTCAATTTTTTACCATAAAGATAATTTGTAAATCTCGACAGCTACTAGCAATCATAATTATATCTCATGGATCTTTCAAAAAAATGTATAATTTTGAAAACGATTTAACTTTTACAATTTTCAACTAATGGACAAATTTCTTGGAAATAATTGATAAATATGAACTAAAAATGCCGAATAAAATTTTCGAATCTGTTAGAAAAATAGTTTTTTCTATTTTTTGAAAATTTTGAAAATCATAAAAATTTGTTTTAATTTTTATCGAATTAAAAAGTGTTATTAAAATAATTTGCAAGTATTTTTGACATCTGCTAGAATTATTGATTAAAACTTATGTATTTCTTTGCAAAATTGCCTGATTTAAAAAATGATCTAACTTTTTGAATTTGATCTAATGAAAAAATTTTATTGGGATAGTTACGAAATATATTTGATATCTAGTACAAGTGTCGATTGGAATTTTTCAATCTAGCAGAAAAATCTTTTTTCCTATGTTTTGAAAATTTTCAAAATGGTGAAAAGCATATAAGGGTGATTTCAAAAAAGTTAATCATTTCTGACAATGAGGTTTTCGAGAACAAACAAATTTTCAAACCATCTAAAATATATATATATATATATATATATGTGTTTTTTAATTAAGGGAAATCCAAGAGAGTATAGAATAAATATATAAAACTAAGAGATCTAGGAATTTATTTGTGATGCATATGAATTTTATATGACATGATATATAGCATGATAAAACAAAAAATGTCAAAGATCTTTTGAAAATATATGCTGAACAGATAAAAAGATCTAAAAATATAGAGAAAATGACTATTGTCACGATTTATTTGATTTTATCTTTAGCGTTTCAATACATTCTCTTAGTATATAATGTGAAAAATTAATATGGCGTGTTACCGGAGATTTTATAAAAAATATGATTGAAAAAATAGTGATAATTGTTAACAGTTTTTCTAAATCACCGTTGATAAATCGATTTTTAACTATACTAAAATCTCCGTAAGTATAAAATGAAAAAGTTCAACCCACAGTATGAATATCTGGAATAATTATTTTTGAGTTTTAACCTAAAATAGCAATGCAGCGTAACCAGACAAAAAACTTGTGGAACAGACTTTGAAGTGATTTTAAAAATCCTCAACTCTAAAATATTAAACTCTACTTTTAATTTTCATATTTTTCAGCTCAATATAAGTGATAAATGTGAATTTAATGTATTTAAAAAATGTTGTTAAAATTCTTTAGAAATTTAAAATTTGAAATTTGTTGGTTGGGACAGGACATTTTGAGTACTTTTCTATTTATAATTTCAAAACGAAGTAGTCCGATATTTGGAAACTTTATTAAATTTAGTTTGATATAAGTATTTACCGAGATAATTTTAGAAAAAAATTATTATTCAAAAGAAAAGTGGAAAATGACTGGGACTTAAAGTCCGAAAATTTTATCGTTTTCGGACTCTACATGAAAAAAGAATTAGCATTAAAGCAAGAAACTGTGAGTACGAATACGGACAATATTTTCATGATCAATAAAAATTTGTCTTGTCATAAGAAAATGTACCTAAACAAAGAAAATAAAGTTTCTTTAATCTAGTACATTTTCTTGAGACAAGAAATATTTTCTTAGATCAAGAAAATATTGTATTCATAACGATAGTTTCTTGATTCAATACTAATTCTTTTCACGGGTGTGAGTTTCGAAACGCAAATATCTGTTAAAAGCTACAGATAGAAATTTTGGAATTTTTCCACTACACTCATTAATGTGAATGTACAAATAGGTGTCCAAATAATTTAGAGTATTACTGAATTACTTAGAATTTTCTCTAAAAATTCAGCACAATGGTTGCTACTTTTTGGTACATTTTCACTAATTTTACATCTAATTACAGATTTTTCCTGCTGATAAAATGAATGCTAATTTTTTATTTTTTCAGTAAAAGAAAATGTTACGCCCAATAGTCTATTATACACTCACTAGTCCTCCAAGTCGCAGTACATTGTTAACAGCAGCTGCAATTGGGTTAGATTTGGATATTCGTAATATCGATTTTATGAAGGGAGAACATCTTGCGCCAGAATTTTTAAAGGTAAGAAATATTAAATCTTTTGTTAAAGATTTTTAAATACCGTTACTAAATATCAAGATTTTATTAAAATGATACAATCAAAGGTATGAAATATGAATAAATTTCTTGGACGTGTGGCAGTTTTCAATTCAGTTTAAACATGGAAGTAGCAAAATTTATTCTATTGGCAAATCCTTAAGACAATATTTATGGATTTAATTAGAAGAACAACTAATTATAATCTTTTAATTGGACTGAATAATTTTATAATGAAATCCTAGTATTTTGAAATAGTCAAAAAATAATTTAATTTAATCTTTTGTGGAGAATAACATTACCCAAAATGGAAACATTTAAATTTTATTACACAACTTTCTTTCAATTTTACAGATGAATCCTCAACATACTGTGCCAACCTTAAATGATAATGGATTTACTATTTGGGACAGGTAAAAAACTCCTTGATATTTCTCGCTGAGTAAAATAGTAATTATAGTAATTATATTTTAGAAATGTATAATAATAATATAATAATGCATATTTGTTGTAGTCACGTTATCAATACGTATTTGGTGGGCAAGTACGCGAAGGACGATAGCCTTTATCCGAAGGACCTTAAGTTGAGAGCCAAAGTTGATCAGTGCCTGTACTTTGAAAATGGTTCTCTTTTCTATGGCTTGTCAAGCATCTTTATTGTAAGTTTCACAGTTTAATATTTATCAATATTTTCACCAGAAGGGAATTTTACCCGTAGGTCGCTCTAAACAGTAAACGGTCGAAAAATTCTAAAACGCATTTGCTTATACTTAAGGAAATTATTTATTGTTCAATTACCATACTAATGACTTCTTTATTTTAGTCCAGCACGGAACCGAACTCGCGATTGTTCGATAGGTCGGTAAATGCCGGTAAAAGGAATCTTGGAAACTTTTCCTTCGCTACCTTTTTACTATTAAACGGTTTTATAATAATTATATTTTGAATACAATTTAAAATATCGTGATATCCTATCTAAGCAGAGTATTGTAATGATATTTCTTGAAAACTTCGCAATCATTGTTCTTGAAAACCTGATTGGCTTTGCAATTCTTGAAGTTGTTTTATATCCATTCAAAATTTTGAAAATTAAATCTACAAGTAACCCCTTTTAATAAGAAAAATCAAAGAAAACTTTTTGCGAATCGAGAAACATTTTTGCTTTTTTAGGATTTCGTAGCCCTGGACAGAAACTTTTATAGCTTTGATCCGGTTTCCGGCCGTCGTACTTTTTTCACGATACTCGAGACGATATTCGAGACGAGGTACAAGGCGAAAGTCGAGAGCCGAGACAAGAGTCGAGAGTCGAGACGAGATTCGAGAGTCGAAGGATGAATGATACCAGGGGATGGTATCTTAAAGCGGCATCTCTGAGATATTGGGCGACCTCTCGGAGTAATATTGCCTTATGTCCACAAGCGGGGCTCTGTAGGGATTAACAAAATACTTTCCTAGCTACTTGTGGAAACAAATTGAGTTCTTTTCCAAATCAAAAACAAAACACCCAGGGAGAGTTGGCAACAACCCCTCTGGAAAAACCATCTTCTCTGGAGAAGATGAAAATTACCGAAGTAGCCTTAGAGCGTATTTCGGAATCTCTTACTGGGGAACCGTCTGGTAGTAACCCTGGCGTAGCGGGACGTAGGGACTCAGGTGGGCCTACGTGCGATGCTGGTGCCGTGTGCCAAACCAAACGGTAAAACCATGATGAGCTCAATTATCGGGTGCTGCTAAGGAGAAGTTGAGGCGCCAATTGTTAAATCATTTAGACACAACAACCAGCCATATGCGAGGGGCTACTCACTGAGAAATCTTAAGACTATGAATGTGGCCGTTTCAATCAAATTCGTATAGAGAGTTCCAAGATTTCCTTGAGATTGTCGGGAGTGTCGAGATTTCTAAAACTTCTCATGATCGGGACTCTCCAGGAGAAATAAGACTCTGCTAAACTCGAAAGCGTTCAGATGGAGTCTGTTGTTAGTTCGTGGTGTAAATGCTCGACATTTGGCGAAATATTTCCTCGAAGAAGTTCCTCGAAGAGTTCTCAGTGACTATCCCCTCGTCCATATGGGGACTTCAAAGAGGCCCCATTCTGATAGCACCACACTGATGAAGTCAGGGAGAAGAAGAAGGTGCGGCTGAGAGATCCAACATACTCTTATAGCTAGGCCCTTCAAAATCACCTGAAAATGGCAATAGTCGTTGAGGGGTTCCATACAACCAAACTCAATGATGAGTAGATGAAGGCAATTGAGTCGGAATTAGAGAAGAAAATCGATGTGATACAACCTGGATAAGTCATCCCAAGATTGTAAGATTGTCGCTTCCAGAATGAGAGTTTTATCGTCATGCGTTTGGACGAAGTGTCCCGTACTTGGCTTACTGAACTATTGGTGAGTTACAACCTTCGGCGGGAGCTAAGATCAAAATGATCGACAGCAAATTCCTCCCAAGGCCAGTAAAGCTGTTGACTTGGATTCCTGGTGTACTCGTGGAACCAGCAGCAGCACGTAAGAGGATATCGGTCCAAAATCCGACCTTGAAAACAGGAGAATGGAAGGTTATCGATGTCAGGGCGAGCAGTCAAGCTACGAAACTTGTAATAACTGCAGAGTCAGGAGTAGTAGAGAGTCTAAAGAAGATCGACTGCAGGCCTCACTATGGGTTGCAGAGGATTAACATGAAGATCCTCCCAAAAATCAAAGCTACACCCGAAGACAGAGCTCTGGATCTGTTCTCGGAGGATGTGAAGGAGACAACTGGAAGCTAGAATGGACACTAAATGTCGCCCATCCAGTTTGGATCTTATCTAGATCAACCTTCACCACGCTAAAGGAGCGTCTGCTATGATTTGACCTTATGCTTGATAAGTATTAGCGAAATCTATATATGTATCGTCAGATACGTCCAATAGGATATAGGGTCGAGACGAGGTACGCATACTTATAGGGAGAATTTTAAATAGAATACTAGACAGAATCAATGAGACAAGTAAAATTTGCTGTCGACAGACAGGGATTCACCCTGGTGGAATCATAACCTTGAGGACCTGAAAAAGGATACTAGACGTCTTTTTAACAGGGCTAGAAAGAATGGGAACTGGGACTTGTACGGGACAAACTTAATAAGATAAATGATGATAAGATATAAAATCCGGTAAGGGACTCATGGAGGGGGTATGGTCATTGAATCGAGAATATACCGGACACTGCTAGACTTCAGAGAGCCTTAAGGGGTAACTCATCATGTTCACTGACGGTATTAATTTTGTCGTCGGGCAAATTGGCTGCGACGACTAATGATATCCTAGAGCACCTGATGAGGGTACACTTTCCAGGCTCGTAGATGGATTACATGACTGAGGGGGCGACCCACGAGTCATAATCCTCAGAAGCACCAACTTTTAGAGCCAGAATGGAAGAGTGGAATGTAGCCAGTCGTATTGGCATTCATTTCAAAATTAGATGATTGGTTAAACAATTAAAGCCATTTTAAGCTGCAGGAGATGATAAAATATTCCCTGCGTTCATTCAAAAAGGATTTCAGTCCTTGGTGGGTCCATTGTGCGGCATCTTTCGGGCATGCTTAGCAATGGGATACACCCCGATGGCATGGAGGAAGTTCAAAGCAATCTTCATTCCAAAGCCGGGTAAGGATCATCTTGACCTCGTTCATGCTGAAAACACTAGAAAAATTAGTGGACATTTACATGAAAGAGGAAATCCTGACAGACGCTCTCTATGCGTTTACCTCCCGCATTAATAATACAGGTACAATGCGGAAAGGTGAAGTAGCAATTGCAGAATTTTTAGACATAGAGGGGGCACTTAGTAACACCCCAACTGAATCCACTTACGGTTCTGCTGAAACGCACGGAGTTAGTGACACGGTAAACAGGTGGATGCACTTCATTTTGATAAGCAGAACGGTACATACTTGGCTACATGATAATGACCTGGTGATCCTGATAACAGGGAAATATGAGGGTACCTTAGTGAAACTCATGCAATCAGCGTTCAAAATAGTAGAGCAATGGTGCAGAGACCGTTGTTTGTCCGTTATCCCGGATGAGACGAAACTCATTCATTTTACCAGAAGAAGGAAACTTCCTAACATTATAAAACTTAAATTCTACGGTAGGGAAGTAGAATTTTAAAAATCAGCAAACTATTTAGGAATAATGTTTAACCCTACACTAATTCAGAAACTTCATGTTGACGTAATGATAAAAAAAGATAGGATGGCTTTCTGTGCCTGTATATCGTAGTAGGGAAAACTTGTACCTTAAAACCCAGGATTACTTACTGGTTATATGAAATGATAATCAGACCCATAATAGCATATGCATCAAGGACCTGGTTATCAAGGACTGAACCAATCAGCACTTTAATAAACAAACTGGGGGGGGGGGGGGGTCCGAGTCCTAGCCACGTGGTTTTACACTTAGGTGTTAAACAAAAAAAAACACATGACCAGAAGACAGAAAAATGTTTACTGAAAACAATAATAAGGCCAAAAATATTAGAAGACAAAATAAATCAATTTTAACCCAAATAGTTGATTTTTAAAGCAGAAAGATTGATTCTTTACAAAGAAAAAACAATTTTCTAGAAAATACATGAATTGTCAATTACGGGCCTTTCATAAACCACGTAGAGCCCTAGAGGGGGGGGGGGGGGGGCGGCCGAGAATGCCACGGTGGACTACATGGGGGGTGAAGGGGTCAAAAAGAGGCCAAAATTGGGCCTCGTGGTTTATGGAAGTCCCCTATGCAAGGATACTATTCTCGCTATGCAAAGTGCTTTTATGTTGAGAAAACTATCCTTCATGAAACCGTTCAAGGTCATTTTCCCTTATAGGGAAGAATGATATGATAAATATAGAAGGAAGGAATTATTTACATCAGGAGGTCTCGTTTGGTATACATACGGCTCTAAAGACTCCTTGGGAACAGGGGCTGGAATCTATGGGAAGAAATCCAGGGCTGAAATAAAAACAGCAGTGGACACATTCCCTAGAGTTTTCCAGGCCGAAATAATAGCTATTAAAGCTTTTAAGCTTGCCTAGAGGAACTTCGTTAGTGGGCATTTGAGGCTCTTGCATCTGAAGTGTTTACTTCCAGAATAGTTTAAAGTTGCCTTTAAGATTTTCTTAAGGTTGCCGGTAAAACCTGGGTTAGTCTGATCTTGTTTCCTGGCCATGAAGATATTGAAGGGAATGAGAAAGCAGATTCACTACCTGAAGCTTTGCAGTTGCTGATTAGCTGTGATCACATACTTTGTGAATATGATGCACTGGCGTGCCTCAGAAACAAATACTTAGGTTAAATTTTAGGGTATAGCACAATAGATTTTACCGCAGTGCTGTCCGCAGTTAATGCCCTATACGCATCCGTATAATGATAATAATTCCTAACTTTACTTTCCTTAAACTATATCTTCATGGATTAAGAAAGTAGGCCATCATGTGGGTTGTGCACCCTTTAAAATGTGAAAAATTTCTAGAAACATCGAATAAACTTCGAGACACATAGAAATTGAAATATATAAACTGAGTAACTGAGTTACTTGCTATACGCAGAAAAAAACAAAATCTAATCTTGACAGCGATTTCAGAGTAATCTTTACCTGCAACAAAAATTTCCTTCACGGGTTAAGATTTACCCACCACATTGGAAATGGTTACCATGTCAATTCTATTGAATCTTGTTTTGTTTCGATCCGAAAAAATTCCACTTTATGTACTTGAAAATTATCCGCAACAAAAATTCACTTGTGTTTTTTCTGTGTACGTACTACTGAGTGTATTTCTTTACTGTTCCTGGTTTGTCTATAAAAATGTGCCTTTACTTTTTTTTATGAATATTGTAAAATGTTGTGGTCATGATTACATTTGATAAGCATCGCATATTCACTCATATAGGTCAAAAATTGCGTTATCATAGTCAATTAGTCATGTGAAAAATATCTACAATAACAATTTCGAGTTTGTTCTACTCAAGCTCTTTTATTATAAAGAATGTAAAATGTAAACAAAAAACAAACTAATAAAATTTATTTACTACTTTTTTTTCTCAAAGTGTAAGCTTCGTAGTAGTGACTACTTCCCATTTCTAAAAATAGGTATATTTAAATGACTCTAATTTTTCACATACCATATTAGATTTTTAACAAGTTAAGGTGACGTTAGTGTTTTACACCAGAAATTGGTTTCCTGTTGTGTTAATTTAAAAATGCAAATTTTCTAAAAAGTATTTCAAAATAATGAAATTTACAACTTTAAAATATTTCGAATTTCGAGTATTTTTCGTTATAAAATGAATTTTTAAATTAATAATCGAAATATTGTCCTTGCTTTTCTCTTCTGTTATTTTAGATATTTCAATTTAAAAATTGCGGGAGCCTAAAAAAAGAATAATCGTGCGTGTAGTGCGTCTGGTTTCTTATATAAGGAGATAAATTAATTTCGAAAATAATTTAATAGCCTTTGTTTGTATTTTTTACATAATTTTGATTTAGAACAAATTACTTTATAACTTATGTATGTATTTTCATGAGAAAATTCTTTTCAGAAACCGATCCTTTACAAAGGTAATAAGGAAATTGCGAAAGACGAATTATACTTATTAGACACTGCATACAAAGTGTTGGATAAGATGTTGGAAGGCAAGAAATGGTTGGTTGGTGATTCTTACACATTGGCCGATATTAGTAATGTGTGTACACTTATCACTCTTGACGTAAGTTTATAATATGAATTTTAAAACATTCATTTTATTCATAAAAAATCGATTATGAATATTTCCCGATAAATAATCAAATAAATGGTGAATAACAACTTTTTTTTACAGATCCTTAAACCAGTGGATAAATATAAAAATGTTACATCATGGGTCAAAAGATGCGAGGAACATTTACCTGGTTATGCCCAGTGGAATAAACCGGGACTCGAAAAAATTCATAAAACGATGACCAGCCTAATATCAAATTTATGAGGTGTTGAGAAAAGTGCAAATATTGCATCAACATATCAAATATTATGTTAAATTTTAAAAGTATTATTTAGCGTTATTGTTCCATCTTTTGTTTATTTCATTGCAATATAAGATCCTGTAAGTGCGAATGACATAATTTTGCCGAATTTTCGAAATCCCAAATGTGGAAAAATACCGAAAAGAAAAAATTAATTACTGAAATAGAAACTTCCCGAAAAATGAAAATTCTCGATGTGTCAGTGTTCCAGATAAAAACTGAAAATATTTTCCTCGGAATTTTATAACGCAAATTTTCAAACTCTCGAAATTGTCCAATTCCCGAAAATAGTAAATTGCTGAAATATCAAATTCTCAAAAATAGTAAATTACCAAAATTTCAAATGCCAGAAACTAGTGAATTGCCGAATTTTCAAATTCCCCCTTTTATTTTATGTAGGGTTATTTTTCGCAATTACACTATTAAATAGGATGTTTTATGTTGAAGGCAAAACTCAACTCGGGATCGCATAATTTAACCTAATTTTTAAAGACCCGATTGTGGAAAAATACCGTAAAAATAACAACCGAAACAGTAGTTTTCCGAAAAATGAAAATTACTGAAATTTCAAATTCCTAAAAGAATAGAAAATATCTGAAAATGTTTATTCCCGAACTTCTAAGAACGGAATTTTCGAATTACCGAAAGTAGTCCATTTCCGTAATATCATATTCCCGAAATTCATAAATTTTCGGATTTTCATATTCCCGAAAATAGTAAATACTCGAATTTTCAAATTTCCGAACAAAATAAGATTTAATAGTATGCTTTTTCAATTTTGTTAATATTCCTTATATATTTTGCAAGCATTGTGAGCTTTTTTTCGGCCCCAAACTTTTTTCGGTCCGCAAGCTTTTTTCGACCCGCGAGCTTTTTTCGGCCCGGGAAGTTTTCTCGGTCCTCGAGCTTTTTCTTGTACTCTACAAAAAAAGCTGGACTCGCGCGGGTCGAACTTTTGCACAACTCTAGAAACTTTTGGATGTACTATTTTCGGGAATTTACTATTTTCAGGAGTTTGAAAATTCGGCAATGTACTATGTTAGGGAATTTGAAATTTCGGCAATTTACTATTTTCTTGAATTTTATAATTTCCGAATCCCCCCCCCCCAAAGATTTATTATTGCACTTGAAAATGAATACGTTATCTTAAATAAAAGATAATTTCAATAGAAAAAAAAAATTATTGATTTTTTTTGCGGAAATTTGAAATATCAGAAATTTACTATTGTCCGGAATTTGAAATTTCGGGAATTCACTATTTTCGGAAGTTTGAAAATTCGTCAATATACTATATGAGGGATTTTTTTTAAATTCGGTAATTTACTATTTTCGGAAATTTTATAATTTCCGAATTTTCAAATTCCACCCACCTCCCTTAGAAAACGGATTTAATAGTACACTTGGGAATGGATATCCCATCTTAAATAAAAGATTATTCTAACCGTAAAAAATATTACTTTTTTTTTGGCTTGAATTTGAAATTTTTCGCAATTCGAATTTGAATTTTGGCTTTGAAAATTTCAGGATTAATCATTTTCGTTAGTTTTATTTTCTCTTGGTAATTATCAATTTATCTCATCCGCTGTAAGTTATCAAGTTGAAAAGCGATTCAATTTTACCTAAAGAATTTCAAATAATATTTTATGAGTCGGAAGAAAGTTTTACTTTCTCAAATAAAGAGATAAAAAATTTCTTTTAAAAAGATGACAATTTTTTTCAGCACATGTATGACGCTGTAAGTTATCAAGTTGAAAAGCGATTCAATTTTACCTAAAGAATTTCAAATAATATTTTATGAGTCGGAAGAAAGTTTTGCTTTCTCAAATAAAGAGATAAAAAATTTCTTTTAAAAAGATGACAATTTTTTTCAGCACATGTCATAGGATGATGAATAAAAAAATATTTCTTCGCATTAATGCATCTTATGCAGATTGGGACATGTTAATCATCTTCCTTATTTCTTATCTCGTTTTTAGTATCAAACAAGGATAAACATTACTATCTGTTTCACGAAACTGAGTCAATTTTCTTGGCAATTTTAGTACTATTTGTCATTCATAAACTTGCACTTGAAAATAATTATACCAAGAATTAAGGAAATGACAAGATCCACTTAAATACCTGGAATAATTCTACCATTAGTTTTATATTCGCATTAATTTATAAATGGGGAAAAAATTGTATATTCTTAGCCTGAAATCGAGATCGTGAATAATACTTTCAAGAGTAAAGTATTTGTTCAATTTGCCAAAATGAATACAAATAAAATATATTATATCCTTTTCGCAAAAATAAAATATCAATGTCATACCTTCTTTAGGTCTGTAATTGGAAATTTTCAAAATAAATTAAATGCAATGCAAAATACATTTTCAAACCTATAAAGTAAATGAAAGAAATTGCGAGTTTTATCATGCAAGGTAAGCACCATTTAAATAATCTTATGCTCTATAATTCCTGAGTTTCCAACATATTATCTTCCTCGTTTGACGCAGTATAAATTGTTTCACTTGACTCATTTCAGCTTCAGTCTTTGCGGCTTCTCTGCACGCATCGGGTCCAATTCTTAAAAACCGCGCAAAAAAAAAAGTTTCTACATTTTGAGAAGACAAGATTTAAATTTAAAACTTTCGTGAATAGGAAGTTTGTAAAATAATCCGTCCAAAATGGGGCGAATTTCTTTGACAATATTATGCATCTTTGCTCGTTTGTTAAACTTCGATCCCACTTTTGCTGAAGAATCTGAAATTCTAGAGTTAACTTCACCCCTCGGTAAAGTTAAGGGATCTTTTTTGGAAACCAGATTGGGTAAAAAAATCTATTGCTTCAGAGGGATTAGATACGCTGAAGCTCCTGTTGGTCAAAAACGCTTTCAGGTGAGATTGAGTGAAATTGTAATAAATATTTCTAATGGCTTACTTCTTTGCAGTTTTGTTAATGTTTTTTTATGAAAATGACATTTAAAAATTCAGGAAAACCAATGAGAGCTATAAATTAAAAGAAAATTATCCTTTAAATACAAAAATCTTTTGTTCACCCTTCATGGAATAGACCGTAAAATTTATTTAGCAATACCCGCCCTGCTCCACTTAATTGTTACGTTAAATTTTGAAATTTTGTGCAAATCATTCATTAATAAATTTGTAGAGTATTTTTCATCTAATTATACGCCTTTCTTCAAGGAGAATTTTTAGTTCATTATTTTTTTAAATGAATAATCAATAAATAAAAAGAACTTTTTAATCAAATTAAAAAAAGCATTGACATAAATATTGTTCTGTAATTTTATTCCTATTTATATTGAACTTCCACATTTGGAGAACATAGTTTCGAATCAATTTGAATATCGCTTGATTTCACATAACAATAATGGGTTTCCTGGTTTTAGTTTGAGATTATACAATTTCCAGCGATGTAAATTGAAATAAATTAGATTTTTAAAGTTAGTCATTCGTTTTGTTAGCTTTTTTATTATTGTTTAATTTTATATTTTTCGTATAGATTGAAAATTTTAATTTTTAAAGCTTTTAATTTGTAAATGTATAATATTGTACTTTTCACCTTTAAACTTTTCAATTTTTAACAATAAAATTCTATATTATAAGCATTAAGCTCTTTAGATTTAAAATTGATTAGTTTTTAAACTTAAAATTTCAGATTTTGCAATATAGCAATTTATTCTCTTGTCCAAAACGATGATCTTTTTAACAAATATTTAAATTCCTTATCATAGAAGCTTCAGTGGATTTAGTGCTCATTTTAACATTATTTTATTTATTTTAGCTATTATACTGTTTCTCATTTTTATTGTAAATAATTTTGAAATTGATAATTTTTTATAATTAGATGAGAATGCAACAAATGCTAAAATTGGATATACTTCCGAAAAGGTCACCCGAGAATATTGATTTGATACTTGGCTTAGGGGTTCCTTTTAGACCCTAGTTGAACGCACTGAAAGGATTTTCGGCGCAGATCAATATAAATTAAGTTATTAATAATTTTGACTTTTTAAAAATTATTCTTTTTCCAAAATATCGAAAAATATTGGTTTTGGAAAAAAATTTTGTCAACAAAAGTTGTAGATCACGTAAAAACACATGTTTTTTATATTCATACTTTTTTTCTAAAATTAATATTTTCCGAGAAAAATGACAAAAATTAATTTTCAGATTTTTTGTTGAAAAAGGTGGCGTTGGAAAAGGGATTTAGTGTGAGTGGGTGGAGAGGGTGTGATTCACATCCATTCATGCTGACCCCCTTTTCCAACGACCAAAAAAAAAAAAACAAGAGTCCTAATCTTGGGCATTTTCAGTGGCCCACACCCCTTCCCACCAATCATGCCTTCCCCTTTTCCAACGCTCCCTTTTCAAACAAAAAATCTGAAAATTCATTTTTGTCATTTTTCTCGAAAAATATTGATTTGAAAAAAAGTATGAATATAAAAAATATGTGTTTTGACGAGATCTACAACTTTTGTGAACAACATTTTTTTCAAAATCAATATTCTTCGAGATTTTGAAAAAAGAACAATTTTGAAAAAAAGTCAAAATTATTAATAACTTAATTTATATTTCTCTATGCCAAAAATCCTTTTAGTGCATTTAACAAGGGTCTAAAAGGAACCCCTAGGTCAAGTATCAACTCAATATTCTTGGGTGACCTTTTCGGAAGTATACCCCTAAAATTAATCCAAAAATCCCTTTTTTTCATAATTCATAGTTCGATTTCAGAAACTAGTCTCACTTTTAAAAAAATAAATGATTTTTCTATTTAAAAGTGTGTGACTTAAAAGAACGTTGTTTTTTGACACTGAGATTTGTGGGTATTATCATGGCCATATTCGTAAGCAGCGCATTAAAATACATCTCTACCGAAGTCGTGAGTTTGATAATTTTAAATTTCTGCGTCGGAGTTGTGTGCACCTTTCCGATCAAATTCAGTATACAAAAAAAAGTGTGCATACTGAAAAATGTGTTTACTCTTAGAAAAAATGAAAAAATCATAAAGCTGCTTCATTTTACATATTTAAAATTATAATCAAGTTTAGTGTGTATAGGGGACATCTCCCTAAGTCCCTACAGTATATAATGAAACATACAGTAGATAAATAGTAATTAAAAATAGTAATATATATCGGAGATTCTGGAAAATAAAAATTTTGATACAAATAGCCCTTGGTACGTGACGTCACTTTCAGAATAAAATTGAACAATTTTCAATGCCTCATATTAACATTTTGTCTGTTTACAACTTTGAGGGTTTAAATGAAAAAACTGAATTATGATTTGCAATTGAGCTTTTCAGAGAAATATTGAGTTTCGTATGAAAAACACTTTTTTATGCTTATATACACGTATTTAATTGAAAAAATTAAGGTTTAACAATTTTTTACCAATAATTTAATGAGTTAAAAGTTGTGAAGTATTCAGTGAAAGTTGTAAGAAGTATTGTGAAAAATATGAAAATATTTATTTCACATAATTTCCTTAGCGATTTGTTTTATTATTTCCATTGTGACGTTAAATGAAAAAACGGTCCTAACTCCATTGAAATTTTCATTAATTTATAAAATGCGTACGTAGCGTCATATATTTTTTGACAAAGTGGTCCTTAAATTAAACCTTCAAACTACGAAAACAAAATAAACTTAATCTGTTGCAAATTATTCTCCAGAAAAAGTTTGTTGTGTCTTCCGTAAAATTAGATTCAATGGTTTTCAATGGTTCAATGGTCTTTTTTGAGGGCGCGGGTGGTAGGTAAAATATCACGATCTGTTACATAGGAGGAGAGGGGGAGGGTTGAATTGATACGGTTACATGATTATTTTAACAAATCAACCCCATAGAAAATCCATATATTTAAAATTATGGTATGACGTTAAAGTTCAGTAATTACAATAAAATATTGTAATAACGTTATAAAGAATATATTTTATATCAATCTATTATATTCTATATATTATATCTATATTGGTATACCTTGATTATTATTTCGTTTTTTTCTCATGATTCTGTAGAAAAATATACATAAAAACAAAGTTCTTTTTACAATTTTTGAAAGTTTCGACACTGATCCATTATGAAGATTTTTACAATTAAAAATTCGCCAACTTGTTCGATTTTGAATGTTTATAGTTCATAATAATGAAATTTTGAACAACTTCTTACAATGAGTCTATCTTGAAGATTTTCAATTGAAGATTTTTCCATTTTTAATGTGCGTAGTTTAGAAAAATGTAATTTCATTTTTTTTTTAATAGTTCAATTTTATACCATTGAGCCATTTACCTTTCGGGGTAAGCGTGACTCACTAGGTGGAAGGGATTGGATATTTTTAAGGTTAAAAGTCAAGAGTTTTCATTTTTAAATCTTCCGAATTGAATAAATTTCAAATGTAAATCATCAGGATCAAAGCGTTTCTAATTGCAAAACTTAAAACTTGCATAATTTTCAAATGTAAATTTTCTAAATTAAAAACTCTTCAATTTCAAAGATATGCAATTCAAGTTCCTACAATTTAGAAGAGTTACAATCGAGAATTCTCGAATTTTGAAAATACAGAATTAAAAATTAATCAATTTTGAAGATTTATATTGTAAAGATATGTAATTTTGTACGTTTTATTTGGAATAGTTAAATTTTGAAGATTTATAATTTAAAATTCTTTAATTTTAACGATTTGCAATTTAAAACTCTCCAATTTTTATGATTTCTGAAATCGATTAAGATTCACAGATATTCTGTGAAAGTCTTTATAATCTTTTACAATTCTTTACAGTCTCTAGAAATTTCTTAAAATCCTTTTCAATCTCTTGAAATCACATAACATTTTTTGTAATTTCTTAAACTGTTAAACTGCAATTATAAATCTCAAAAAATATTTCAAAATTTGTCTGAAATGTTGAAATTATTCAAAACTTTTAAAAAACCAAAGAAAAATTGTATGTAATCTTTCGAAATTTTGTGAAATCTTTAGAAATCCTGGAAATTCTAATATCTTGTGTATAGGGTTGAATGGCATATGGTGCCAGTACAACAACTATTAGAAATAACGCCCCTGTTTGCTCATTTCCATATTAGTTTTTTAAAAATGAAATGGCTTCCTTTGATTGAAAAAATAGTGATATGATGCAATTTTTGTTTCAAAATATGTGTCAGAAGAGTAATGATGAAAAAACAGTTTTGGCGGAAACAGGTGGAAAAGTCTTTGCCAGAAATTAAACACTTACAGCATATTTTTAAATACTTAAAGCAAGATTATGTTAGGTTTTAATAGATGAAGCATTTTCTGGAATTTCTTACATTATAAATTGTTTTGATAAGCTTTCTAAACATATTGAAAATAATTAAATCTTGCATCGTCCAATATGGGACAGGACGACGTATCGTTGCGTACCCGATGTATTTCAGCAGGGAGTAAGAGGTTACAACTGCTTCTGCCACATACTTTACTTTGAGTGATAAGAAAATATTTGATTAGTGAATTATTATATTGTATAATTTCTATTCTACAATGTTCATATTGTTTAAATAAATGGCAGTAATAAGGGCCGCCGTACCCCAGAGTGTATGGGGCACGCTGGCCGAAATGAAACACCCTTCAATCAATTAAGTGTTGACCAATGATCTAGTTGATTAACGGTTAAAAAAAATCTGTTCCTTAATTATGTGGACTTCTCTTAAAAAATACACACATCAAAATCACATTTCAATCGTAATTTATAGGGCATTGTGAGTCAAAATTCGGCATCATACCCCACACTCCCCTACTTAAAATTCAAATTATTACACTCTCGTTATTAAAGAATTAACGGCAATGAATCAATTTCTTACTCAATTGAATAAAGTTTTATTCTCTTATCAAAGTAGCTTATTTAAGATTTGTATTTAAAAGAGCAATGAAATATTTCACCACCATAACTATCACACATTTAATTAGCAGTAGTACCTACTGCTAATTTAATTTGGTTACAACTGTTGCAAACAAATGAAAGTTAGCAGCGGACTTCATTTGAAAATTTTGAATGTAATAAATGAAACAATTTCAAGGCATTGAAAAGCCAATCAGATTTTCAACAATGATGAGTGCGAGCTTTTCGAAACACTTCGTTACAGTTCTTTATCAGGTAGATAAGACAAAATGATGCAATTTTGAGTGCTTTTTTCAAAATACTTTTTGCCTTCTCAAATAGGAAGTTTTGTAGTGGAAATTACTCACGTGGAAAAATTTGGTGACAGACTGAAGCCGAATGGGGCGTAAATCTGGTTTTGTCAAGTCCGTCCAATCTAGACGGTCTGATCGGGTCCCATATCGGTGCTACTTAGCCACCCACGCCCAGAAAAACTAGGGTTTCAATTTTGTTTTAGGTCATTTTCTTACAAACTTATTTTGAATTGCAGTTATGTTCACTCTCTTAATGAGTGTCAGAACTGAAAAACAATAATTGAATTGCTTTCAATATTATTTTGGCTCAATATGAATCAATTATGGATTAATTTTATTTCAGTACATTTTGACGCCTTTCATTTGTTAAAAGTAAAACTTTATTTTTGTCAGTCTAATAAGGAAATTTTTTAATGGGTTGTAAACATTGTTTAGTTGAGTCCATCTAATCTGGATGGTCTAATCGAGTACAATTATGGTGCTATTTAGCCTTCCATATAATAAAAAAATGTATAATGAGGCGAAAGTATGTTAATGTCAAATGAGTGTAATTATTTAATTATTCATAATTTAATTCTCAGATACGATCCAAGTTTTGCACATGCTAGATATTAATTCTATAAACATCCGTGAAAAAGTGCCTCAGGAGACCGAGAAGCCTTATTATTTCTTAAAAAATTAATTTTCGATGTTAGTGTTTTCAATCAGTGATAAGTATATCACGGCTAGCCACGATTGAGCTCAACCCAAAGGTGCTGCGGTACTCTTGATATTTTTTTTCGTTCCTGGTATGCATTATGACTATATTGAGACCAGACAGAAAAAAATCGCTAGACATTTTTCATTTTTTTTTCCATTTATAACCATCTCAGCCGGAAATTCACCTGGCATCATGCCCCTCTACATAACTCCAGACTGATAACTTGGACTCTTTTCATTTGGAAGTACACAATTGTATATAATAAGACATGACTGAAAATATTTGACAAAATTACATAATATAGGCGTGCGCAGGGGAGGGGGTCCAAAACATTTTGGTATGCTTGTTGCATGGAGGAGGAAAGGTGTAAGAAATTGGCGAGAAGTACGTTACGTAATTTGTGGATGTCAATTATTGTGCAATCTGTAATGTTTGAAATGTAGAGTTTGAAATGGATTCGGTCGCTTTTATTATTGAAATTTGAAACCTTGTGCGTAAAATAGCATAGTGTAATATGGTTCCGTAAGAAAAAAAGAAAGTGATTAGAATTTGCACAAGGTAGGCCTTGACTGACAACAGAGAGAACTCGGCGAGAAAATAAGAAGGCTAAAATGTGATAGTCACATGACTTGCACGAGATGCGTAATAGTTTATAAAGGCTGGTAACTACTTTGGTCTAACAACTTCTTCCGTTGCATGTGGTGCGAGAACCTAACAATTGAATCGTTCTTACAATTAGAGAACCTTCTAGTGAATCATACCAGAGTCAATGTACAGTAAATGCTGTTGTATGATATTGCTCACTGCATCAATCAATTTGGCCTTGAGGTAAAATCGAGATTTACATATGCAATAAACAAACGCGAAGTAGTTTTGTTATTTGCTACAGTTAGATGAGGTTTCAATGTATGTAAGACATGCCTATTATCTTCGCAGTCTACTGAATGGCACTTAGCAAAACCGATGCAACAGGATCAAAGTGTTTAGTTGCTTAGAGATTAGTCCTGAAGTCTATACAAAAGTTACGTAGGTATAATGAAAATGCTTCTCAAATTGTTTTTATATAATCAACTTCACTTCTTGTAATTTTATAGTTTTATTCGTAATAAAGAAGAATCTGCTTATTTCGTGATGTAACACTGATTGTGAGAAAAAAATAAGGTTACGGAAACAAAACAATGTTTTGAGCAGTTTTTGTTCTTTTTACCAAAATTTGGTTGTAATTGCTGAAAAAGTGGTTAGCGTAACAAAACAATTTATTTGGCTCAAACAAAAATTTTGGTTATGTACCGTTTGTTGCTTGTACCAAACCAAATCTCCAGTTTTCAGTATGGTTGATGTTGGCTGATATGCCAGAGAGCAACGTATTGTCGTTTTTATCTGTAAAGTTTTTCTAAGTAGTTTCGAATAAAATAAAGTTGTATGGTGTATGACTAGTGTCAGGTATTCTTTCGGGAAATGCTACGACTATGTTGTGAATTAAGGATGTTTGCTGTTTAGAATTAGATTGATATAGAAAGTGACAGTTGTAGATTTTCCTCAATTTGACTTTAGAATTTAGGATTCTGAATTAAAGCTTCTTTATTTTTTTTTTTAGAAATTAGGCAAAAATATTTTTTGTTTAAATAAGAAGCTGGAAGAGGCGAAAATGGTTTTGTTGCTTCTACAGCAACCAACAAAATTTGTTGGGTCAACTAAACTTTAATTTGGCGAACCAAACTTTTTTCTCAGCGAATGAAGGCATGTGAGATGGAGTATTTTCTAGACTGCGGAAACTGTTTTAATTTCAGGCATCTGGTAGTTTTTTCACCGTTTTAACTACTGTTGGCGCAAAAATTATAAGCATCTGCCTTTGAAGCTTAACAACTCAGCCAACAAAATTCTAGAGTAATAAGTAAATAGTCATTTGAAAGCTGAAAGTGTTCCACGTTAATGAGCTTGAAGACGTTAATTTAAAAAAAATTTTGTGCTTTGCAGACTGAAAAATGTAAAAAAAAGTAAGGAAGTTGGGGCAGAGTGAAGTTTATAGCATTATTTCTTATACGAGAGGCAATGGGAAAAATTTGAAAAAATTCATGAATATGAGGAAACCATTTGAAAAGAAATTTCAGTTGGAAAATTTGAGGAATAATAAAAATTGTTGCTTAAAATTACAAAAATGTACAAATATACTATCTTCAGTTCTAATGCAGATATTAAAGCGATTCAAACTCCAAACTGTAACGGATAGGCTCTGTAATTATTTAGAATCTCCCGGAAGGATGTGATTATTTTATTTGTGGTGGAAATCGCGATATTTTCCCACATTTTTTTGTTGGAAAGTAAGTGTTAAAAACCAGCGGGTTCCATTTTTTTTGTTGCCGGTCAGAAGAGTCGTGAATACCTGGGTAGGAGTTCAGAAGCACGGGAAAATGAAAGAAAATTTTTCATTTTCTCTGACCATTAATATTCAAAGATCAGCATTTTGGCCTTTAACCATTTTTAACCTAGAATCTTTTATAAACGGAATAAAACAATTTCAGATTAAAGTTGAATTTTCGAGCAAAATAGATGACTTTTCAACAAAATAGTTGAATTTGTGACCAAATTGTTGCTTTTTCAACCAAATGGTTGTTTTTCAAACCAAATAATTTAAACTTCAACCAAAGACAATTGAATTTACAACCAAATATTTGAATTTTTTAGAAGACAGTTGAATTAAAAAAAAAAGATGAGTTGTTAATCCAAAAGGACGAATTGTGTGTCCAAGAAGACAAATGTTCTACAAAACAACTGCATTTTTCAAAAAAGACTTGAATTGTCAACAAAATGAGTCAATTTTCAACAAAATAGTTGAAATTTGAACTAAACACTTGAATTTTCTATCTACAAAGATGAATTTTCAACCAAATAGTCGAAGTTTCAAACAAAAAAGATTGAGCTTCAATCAAAAATAGTTCAAAAATAATTAATTTTATTTTAAATAAACAGTTGAATTTACAATCGAATAGTTGAAATTTAAAGCAAAGAGACGAATCTTTAACAAAATTGTTGAACTATCAACCAGATTAAAAAACAAAATGATTTCTTAACGAATTGGTTCAATCTTTAACCAATTAGTTCAAAATTTCTGACCAAAAAATATTAATTTCCAAGGGAAATCTAATGTGATAGTAAATATTTCAATCAAAAAAGATTTTAATTGTAGATGCAAGACAGTTGAATTCAACCAAACAGGACGTATTTTCAACAAAATAGTTGAATCCTCAACCAAATGAGATTAATTTCAAACCAAACAGTAGCATTTTTATCCAAAAAAGATGAATTTCTACTAGAACAGATGAATTTTCAAACCCAAAAAAATGAATTTTCGAAAAAATAGTTGAATTTTCAACCAAGAAAGATTTCAGTTAAATTTTGAACACCGAATAATGAAATAATGTAATGTTGTGAAACTGATCCCTGTGGTAACGTTTTTTATAAATAATGAATAAAAAATGTACAATCGATTAATTTATAATTTTTTTCATCATTCACTTTCGACAACAGATATTCTGAATTGAAGTTTCACAAAGAAAATACATTAAATGTGCATACAATTGATAGTGTGAAGATTATTATTTAATGAATTGTGAAACAATTAATCTTTGTAACGGAAAATAAAAAATGTGTATTTATAAGTAATTAGTGAACTAAATACCTACCGAAAAAATTCTAATATAGTTCCATTTTTTTAATAACTAGTAATTTTAATTTTCGCTACATTAAAGTTCTATATGGTTTTGATATTTATAATTTATTGACAGAGTTCTATCAACTATGTTGTAATTTCATGCAGACAAGTTAAAAAATGTAAATGCAACAATTTCACTTTTGTTTTTTCCAAGAAGTTTTTGATTGCAATTTTTTTAATATTTAGCAGAAGTTTTCTGTAAAAATAGTAAAGAATATGGAAAACTGTAGAAATGAAAACGTCAAGAAAAATCACAGTAAGCATTAGAATGATGTATGATAAAAGATTTTAACTTGTAATTCCTTAAAATTCAATGCATTCAAATGTTAGAAAAGGCAATTTCGTTAAGTTTTGAAATTCAAAGTAGCTAAATTTAAAGAAATTTGAACTCAGATAGATCCAAGTTATTATACAAATTTTCTAATTATATGAAGAGATAAGAATGACAACTGGATAAGGACCAACAATAAAATTTTACAGGTTGACCAAAAAACGTTTTCTATGGTAGGCTTTCAAATATAACATTTTTATAAAATTATAGAAGCATGTATCATAAATTTTAAAACTGCTTATTTTTCACAAAATCGCAAAAATATATAAAGGATTTTTTCATGGCTGTTGAATATGTTTTTTGTTTAATGATAATATTTTGAAAAATTTACGCACTGGAATTTAAGAATGTGTCAAAATATGAGAATGAAAAGTAGATATGGATCGAAGATAAATTTATTTCTGTACTAAATGATAGAAAATAGTTTGAAAAAAAAAATGAAGTACGTGGCCATTATTTAAAAAGTTTCAGGGAGGTGAAAACATTTTGATTTTTGATTTTCTGTGTTTGAAAGCAGAAAACCCAAATGGTTCTCGTCCAGTTGTTATTCTCTTAATTTTAAAATTAATTTTTTCGAGTGAAAGGAGACATGATTCTTACATATTCCTAATATGTATCGATGAATAGTGTCCTAAACTATTTTAAATTGTTAAAAGCAGAATTTCTAAAATTTGGTCCTTATCCAGTTGTAATTATCAGATCTTCATATACAAATCGATTATTTGCAAATCCTCTTAAGTTTGGTTCTTGGTCAACTTTATATAATTTTGATTTTTTCAAAACTGGACATTAAAGTCTTGTATATTTTCAAATCTGAATTTTAAAAACTACTCAAAATAATTTTTATTTTGAACACTTTTGAAAATTTAAGTATTTTCAAAAGTTGATTATACCCTCCTCAGGTGTGTAAGAACAACTGACTTTCGAAGTAATTTATTTTGGGTAATAACTGCGGCTCTTTCAATCTTGCTTTTTCATGAACTGGTTATTTTATATTGAGTATCTTCCTCAATACTATTTCGACGAATAAAATATTAATTATGAGACTTTAACAATTATATTTTTAAAGAAACTCTGATATTTAAAGCTTAAAAGTTTGAATTTTTTAAATTAAAATTAGTACAGGTTTCACAAAAGTGATTTGCGGATAAGTAGATTTTTCTGAATCAAACGGGATCTAAACTGACTTATGCAAGCTACCATATAAGGCCACTTTTTTATATGGAACAAAGGTTTTCATCGAACAATTCAAATGAAGATTCGGTCGAATGGTTACATACTGAATAAGCTAAAAATAGAACTTGTACAGTGTTGTTTTGATTGAAGTTTGTTGCATTCAGCAAAGAATTTCCTTTTTCAAATAAATTCTTAAACATATTTGTTTAATACTGGATAAATCGTTAATAATAGTTAAAAGAAATTCTTAATAGAAGAATTAATATGAGTATCACTAATTAATTAGCAATTAATTGTTAACAAAAAAGCTCACATACTGATATGTATATCTTGAAAAAAATGATAGATAAAAAATGAGTGATCTCGTTAAATTATGTTAAAATCAGGCTGGCCGAAAAACTTCATTTTCAAAATTCTCTGATTTTCCTCTATTTTCATTTTCAATCAAGAAAGATGAATTAAAAAAATTAATTTTTAACCAAACAGAATTTTCAACCAAATGATCGAATTTTCAAACAAAAGGATTACTCGTCAACCAAAAACAGTTGCATTTTCGACGAATAATTGCATTTTTAAGAAGACAGTTGAATTTTAAACAAAAAATATGAATCCAAAAGTACGAATTTTCTGTCCGAATAGTTGAATTTGTAACAAAAAGTTAATTTTCAATCAAGAAAGATGAATTTTCAACAAAAGGATTAATTTTAAATCAAACAGACTTTTGATTCAAATGATCGAATTTCAAAACAAAAAAGTTTAAACTTCAACCAAAAATAGTTGAATTTTTGGTCAAATAATTGCATTTTTAGAAGACTTTTTTTGAAGAATTTTGAACAAAAAATATGAATCGTCAATCCAAAAGGACGAATTTTTTGAACAGATAGTTGAATTTTCAACAAAAATTAATTTTTAACCAAACAGAATTGTCAACAAAATACTTGCATTTTCGACAAAGAAGTTAATTTTCAATAAAGAAAGATTAATTTTACAACCAACCAGTTGAATTTTAAAGCAAAATATACGAATATTCAACAAAATAGTTGAACTTTTATTCAAATAGTTGAATTTTCAAACAAATAGTCGATTTAAAAAAAATCAAACTTCAACCAAAAATAGTTGCAGTTTTAATAAAGTAGTCAAATTTCCAACTAAACAGATGAATTTTCAACTGAAATGATGAATTTCCCAACAACAAAAAATGAATTTTGAACCAAATTGTTAATTTTTCAGTCAAGAAAGAAAGAAAAAGTTAATCCAAACTGTTGAGCTCTTAATCCATAAGCCGAATTTTCTGTAAAATAGTTAATTTTGAACAAAAAGTTAATATTCAACCAAACAGTTGAATTTTGAACCAAAAAAGAGGAAATTTCAAAGCAAGAAGATTAGTTTTCTACCAAAAAGACGAATTTTCAACTAAAAAAATTAACCTTGAACGAAAAATGGAAAAGTTACATTTTCAGTTTTATAATCAGCTTTTACCCAAGTAGTTGAATTTTCAATCAAAAAAGATAAATTTTCAACAAAATAGTAAAACTTTGAACCAAAAAGATGATTTTTTGAACAAGCTACAGTTGAATTGTTAATATTAAAGTATGAATTTTCAATAAAAAGTTAATTTTATACCGAAATAATTCAATTTTCAACCCAATAGGATGAGTTTGTAACAAATTTGGTCAATTTTGAACCAAATAATACAATTTTAAGTAAAAATATAATCGTCAGAAGGAAGCAACTTCAAAAAAAAAAAAAAATAAATAAATAAAAATACAAGATAAATAAATTACTGTCAAGAATATTATTTCATATTATATTATTATAATTAATTATATTATTATAATAAATATAATATTATACTTATATTACTAATTAATATAATATTATTCCTGAACATAAATATTTCGAGACTAAAATGTTAATCTTATAACATTTTTAACATAGTACCTTTTATAATCAGAATAAAAAAATTTAAATTTAAATTTATTAATATCAAGTTTATTATGCTTTCCAGTTATTTAAAGTAGCTCTTACAGAAATTCCCTGACTTTGTAAACTTTTTTGGAAAATTCCTGACTTTCCCTAACCAATAAAATTTACTGACCTTTTCCTGATTTCCAGGTTTTCCTTGACCTATGTCCACCCTGTAAAATATTCTGTTTTGTTAAGTGTTAATTTCGAGTTGGCACAATTTTTGCCATTTTATTTATGAAAGTTACTAGCCTTGACATAACTCTTATGTAATACGCAGTTTGGCAATTTTCGTACTTATAACGAGAACTTTATTTTTTATTTACTCAAAATTACGAGACCTTACGCAACTGACGACAAAAGGACATCCCAATATTATGCCGGCAGTGCAAATGTACATAAAAAACTTCTAGTCGATTAGTATAAGGAAAAATTAAAGGCAGTAAATTCGTGGATAGGAAATGCTCATTAGATGTACAAAATGTATAAAAACAATTTAAGTGTCATTTCGTTTTTTTTTATCACAGTTTGCAATGTGTATTCAAAGATAAAATCAAAATAATAAAAAACAAGCATGTTGATCCAAAAATAAAAAATATTTTTAATTAAGATTGAAAATTATTTCATTTTCTCATGAATAATTTTTGCTAAATAAGCAGGAAAAATATTCATAATTGAAAAATAAAATTCAAAACAACCTCTCTTTTCGACTCATTAGAGACAAGAATAACATAATGAAAAAAGAGGTAGAAAAAGGGAAAAAGTCAACCAAAACCCACATTTATATTGTGTTTTTTAAACAAGTTTTATAAATTTTAAATAGTGTATTCCCAAGTGTGAATAAGGACAAAAACAAATACGTGTTACTTTGGATTTACGCAAAAAGAAACAAATACAGGGAGTTAACCTTTTTTAAAAAATAATAAGTTTTGTGAAATTGATTGTTTTTTTGTTAGAAAAATGGATTTTAATGAAATTGACAGAAATTGGGGTAATGGGATTGATGTGATAGGTGGACCTGTGAAAAATATCAAACAATTTTACTTAATGAGTAATAAATTTAGGGCAATAATTTTACAACAAGTACTTTTTGATCAAATGCAAAATTCATGGAGTTTTTCCTAAGAAGATTTTTGACATCAATAAAAATGTTTGCTTTGATTTCAAAAACAAAAGAAACAAAGAAAAGTGTGATATAAATACTGAAAAATTAAAAAAAAACATCACGTGCGTCCTAAACTACGACCCAAGACAGATTTATGTGTAAACATCTTCGGTAAACGTTAACTGAAATTGAAATCTTTCAAATTTTCACTTCATGAAGAAGAATAATAAAAATTGAAATTTCATTATGGAGAATTCATTATTATGACACTCATCATTATTATTACACATCTAAGTGCTCAAAAATGATAAGAAAAGTATTTAAAATTGTTTCTTTTTTTCAAATTAGACACAGCATATTTTCCTCCTGTTAGACTTTAAATACTTGGCGGGAATTCTCAAAACAGAATGAAAAAGAAACAGAAAAAATACAAAATAGCAGTTTTCTAATGAATTCATACTACAAACGGTATTTCTTGTGTTTTTTCAACATGAATTATTTTTAATCGATAAATGACGAGTTTCCAAATATTTTTTAAATATTTTAAAATTGTTTAAACAATTATTATTCGTTTAAGAAATATATTTTTCTCTGTAAGACGTGGAAAATTATTATTTTCGAGATATAAATTCCAGAGAATAATAACTTGTTACAATTTGAGGGAGAAAGATTGTTTAAGCAAATGGAAATTGTTTAAATACTGACCAATTATGTAAAAAACAAAACATTCTTACCATACATAAAATCTATCACTTATATCTTAAACAAATAAAAATTGTTTAAATAATTAAAAATTATTTACAAAATACTTGGAAACTCGTCCCTTATTAATTAAAAATAATTCTTGTTAAAAAAATCCAAAGAATATCGTTTTGAGTATGAATTTGATAGAAAACTGCTATTTTGCAGTTTTTGGCTCAGTTTCCAAGCACAATAACAATGGCTTGAAAGGGGGGTGGGGAGTCAAAATTAAAACTTGCTGGGTGGAAATTATTCTTTGAACATCTTATCGCATGTTCAAAGAATAATTTTAATACTTTTTTAATACTTTAATTCACAAAAAGTTTATAACAAGTAGCTCTTTTTTTTCCATTTTTTTGAAAATCAAGCTTTTCCCATTTAAACCCCCATGTTAATTTCAAAGGCTCGGGGGCACGGGTTATCTTTGACAAAAAAAGAAAACAAGAAAAATGTTAAGTTGATAAACTGTAAATATAAATTAAGTATTTAATTTTAAAATTGAACTATAGTTCGACTCTTAACAATAGAATAATAATAACATTGATTTTATAAGACGATTCTGAATCTGTTCATAATTAAATAATTTATAGATCTTTACGTTAAAAATTGAACTGTTTCAATTCCAAAGCCTTAGTAATTAATGAAATGTATGCATCCGATTGAAACTTCAAAATATTTTTTCAATTTTCAAAAACATGTTAATTAATATATTCATAATTATATGTTTTTATTCAATTTTAAATTCTATTTAAATATTATTGCATTCTAATATACTCCATTTTTAGGCATACAGTTTGAAAATTTTTAATTAAAAATTTTTTGTTTCAATATTTAAAAATATTTGACTGTTTATTTAAAATAAGAAATTATAAATCAAATATTCAAAAATAAACTAAATAAAATTGAATTATTTAAAATAAAATAAACCTTGAATCGTTCGAATTTCAGGGTGCTGAATGTAAACTTTAAAAGTTGCATTGTTACATTTTTTTAAATTTTCAATTTGTAAATTACATTTTTTAATTTGGTTTTTTCAAGAAACAACTTATAATCACTAAATTGTACTGTTTTTAAGTTAAAATTGTTTGAAAATGTTCGTTTATAAAATACCGATGCGGACCGATATGAGTTCTCTGAAAGAACACATTGTGTCGCACTTATATTACGCATCTACATTTAGAATTAGGCTAATTATATTTTATGAAGAAGAATAATAAAAATTGAAATTTCATTATGATAAATTCATTATTATGACACTTATCATTATTATTACACATGTAAGTACTAAAAAATTATAAGAAAAATATTGAAAATTGTTTCTTTTTCTCAAATTACACACAGCATATTTTCCTCCTGTTTGTAAATGATTCACAATTTTTTAAACAATTATTATTCGTTTAAAATATATTTTTCTTTGTAAGTCGTGGAAAATTGTTATTTTCGAGATATAAATTCCAGAGAATAATAACTTGTTACAATTTGAGGGAGAAAGATTGTTTAAGCAAATGGAAATTGTTTAAATAATGACTAATTATGTAAAAAACAGAACATTCTTACCATTCATAAAATCTATCACGTATATCCCGAAAACAATAATTTTCCACGATTTTAAGAAGAATATAATTCTTAAACAAATAATAATTGTTAGAATAATTACAATTTCTTTACAAAATACTTGGAAACTTGTCCCTTATCGATTAAAAATAATTCTTGTCAAAAAAAATCCAAAGAATACCGTTTTTAGTATGAATTCAATAGAAAAATGCTATTTTGCAGTTTTTGGGTCACTTTCCATACATAATAACAATGGTTTGAAAGGGGGATGGGGAATCAAAATTAAAACTGAGAGAGAGAGAGAGAGAGGTCCTTCAGTGTCTCTGACACGCGACACAACGCTTGTGTCGGAGGCCTGCGTTACACTTTCGAGTCGTGATTTCACTCGACTCAGGCGCGACTCCCGATATCGAGGTCTAAGATGTTTACACATCAAAAATCTCTTTTAAATTTGACTATCAAGGAATGCAATTCACAGATACATTCTTTGAATGTTAAGATAAAACAACTTGTTGAGAAATAGTCTTTACAAAACATAAGGTTACACATTTCATGATTTTATTTTGAATGATATTAAATTTCTTCATCATGAAAGAAATCAGAAGAAGAGATAATTCATAGAGATGTTATTCGTAAGGAGAGAAGGTAACAAGGCTATCAACTTAAAAAAGGGACCTCTCAATCTATAACAAAGTATGGGATAGAGTAATTAATTCGTTAAAGTAATTTCTTTGACTTGATAATAGAATAATTTTCTTTTCTATTAAAGAATCAATTTCTCAATGAATAATTTTTATTATATTAAACTTAATCAATTTTTAATGAATATTTTCTTTACAGATTATATTAATTTTTTCATACCTTTAGTTATTCCCTATAAATAATCCCTGATGAGGAGGTTTAAATTGACCTCGAAACATGTTGGTCCCCTCGTAGTATAAAAAGGACGGAGAAAGGAAAAAGTGAGAGGTTGGTTTTTGGATGACTTTTTCCCTTTTTATCCCTCTTTTTTCATTATGTTATTCTTGTCTCTAATGAGCCGAAAAGTGAGGTTGTTTTGAATTTTATTTTTTAATTATGAATATTTTTCCTGCTTATTTAGCAAAAACTATTCATGAGAAAATGAAATTCTTTTCAATCTTGATTAAAAATTTTTAAATAGAGACACTAAACATATGATTCTTTCCAATCTGCAGGGTTTGCTTATGAATAATTTTAAGATTTCTTTAAATTGAGTTTACATAGTTTTACCTCAATTTTAGTAAGAAACCTTTTCTTTCATTTGAAAAATTTTGTGTAAAAAGTATGCATTGAATTTTAACAAGCATTTTTTAGAAATCTATTTAATATTTTGGATTGTTTTATTTTCCTAATTGGAAAATTTAATAATCTAAATAGATTGGTCTTAGAATCACCCACAAATAAATATTTATTTTGAATATTCTTTGTTTAGAAAAGTTATCTTTAAAAGCAAAGTACTTTGAAGAAATTAAGAATCAGGCTGGTTATTTCTTCTATAACTTTTATTTAAATTTACAGCCAGCCGAACCAGTGAAAGCATGGACTGATGTATTTGATGCTTCTGTCGAAGGACCAGCATGTCCGCAACCTGACGTCGCAATAATGTCCGAGGATTGTCTTCGATTAAATATATATTCAAATGAGGTAAAATAAACAAGAAAAATCACGGTTAAAGTCTGCCTAATAATTATTTGAATATTATATTAATAATATTATTCTAGTTGCCAAAAAAAGATAAAAATGTGAAAAAACCCGTCATTGTTTACTTCCATCCTGGAGGTTTCTACGTTCGATCAGGACAAAGTGATCAGCAAGGACCTGAATATTTGTTGGATAAAGAAGTCCTTTTAGTCACAGTCAACTATCGAATTGGTTCCTTAGGTATGTTTAAATAAATGATGATTTTCATACGGCGAACAATAAACAGTGAAACTGGACGTAATATGCAATATCGAGATAAAACCAACTTGAGCCACCGATGCCATTTACAAACACAGGATTCATCATCTTTTGTCATTTCATTATTCTGTTCCACTCTTGAGCATTGCACAATGTAGTCAATGTAACCAAGAGCTTTGTAGTTTTATTCATTAGAATCTTAATGCTAAAAAAATCCGGACAGAATGGACAAGTTAACTTATGGCGAAGGTAAACCAGGAAAAATTTAATTAACGTTTTCAATCTATTTTCAGACAGTCCTTGAAGTTGAGCTCTTAAGATATTAACTTCAAAATTCAGAGTTTTTTGTGCATCTTGAATCTAAATGCTTGCAAATATGGAACTATTGGAAAAAGAGATTAGGTGACCAACATTTTGTTGATCAATGACTAATGGGCTGTTCATAAACTATGTTAACAACTTGATCATATATTTATCTCGCGCTACGCGCTCGGACGTATTTACATCGCGCTTTACGCTCGGTTCCTCTAAATTTTTCAACTTCGTGTTCGACTTTGATGAAAAGAAAAATTTTATTTGCAAATGTTATAAAATTATCAAAACCTCTACATACCAAGTTATTGTTAAATTTGTTTTTATTTTAGACTGAAAAGCAACTTTATTTACTTAAGGTTCTATCAACCTTAAAGAACACATTCTCATTCAGACACTCGCGCTTCGCGCTCGATATTTGATTTGAAAATCATTTAAACCTTGCGTTCCACGCTCGGTTCTGTGCATGGTATGATCAAAACAAAAAAGTTTGAGAGGACTTACGGCGCGCGATTTTCTTATTAGCGACAAATTTTATTAGTTAAAATGTTATTTTAGCTTGTGTAGTTTTTCAAAAAAGTTTTTTTTTTTCATTTTGAATGTATTCTTATAACAAAAATTGATTACATATTTGTAAATCTTTCTTGAATGCACAATTTTTGTTCATTCATCTGTTTTCGTACCTTGCATCGTTTTTCAAAAACTTTGATTTTTTTACTGTCAATGTTATTTTCACGAATAAAACAAAAATTACGCATCCTATCGAAACATGATTAATAACAAATTTGTACCTCTTTTTTGGATGAACAAATTTTTTTTTTAATAATTTTTTTCGTAGATTGTGTTATTCATCTAAAAATTTAATTTTTCTATTTTCAATGCTGTTTTTTACGAATAAACCAAAAACTACGCGTCATATCAAAAAGTCAATGAAAAACAAATTTGTAGATCTTTTTTAGGTGCACAATTTTAGTGAATTCATCTTTTGTCGTATCTTGCATAGTTTGACAGCGAAATGTAATTTTTGAATTTTCATTATTTTTTTGTGCGATCAAAATTTTAATTTTTGATTTTTCAAAAATTTCAAAAAGTTTTTATGAAAAATATCGTTTGTTTTTTGCAATTTTGAAAATGCTATAACTCCGGTATTTTTTTTTATCAGAAAAAGTCATTAGGATATTTTGTTCGTCTTTTTAAGTAGTACTAACAAACGTACATAGAATTTTCAAATCTTTAGAAAAAGTGGTCTCAAAAATTTTGAAAATGTGCTCATTTTTTGAATTTTCATCCAAAATAGCTGGTTGAAAAATTCGTTCTTTCTTTGTAGGCCTTAAAAAAGTGTGCCAAAGCACAATCCAATCTGATCAATCTTTCGAAAGTTATCGTGCCTACACGATACTACAGACTACAGACAGACCGACAGACAGACACCTTCGTAAAAATCGTTTTTTCTGACTCAGGAAGTCGCAAACATGGGGATTTGATGAAAACCGACAAAGTCAAATGTCGTTTTTCCAAAAATTAAATTCTTTTATTTTTATTCTTATTTTTTACGATTAAAAAAAATCTACTCGCCCTTTCTAAAAATTATAAATAAATAACGAAATCGTAGATCGTCTTTAAGTGAACAACTTTCGCCTGTCAATTTTTTTCTTCATAGCTTGTGTCGTTTGTCCAAAAATTAAATTTTTGTAGTTTTTAATGTCATTTTTTACGAATAAAAGAAAAACTAAACGTCCTATTAAAAAGTGATTTGACAAACTTGTAGATCTTTTTTGGGTGCACAATTTTTGTCTTCTTATCTCTTTTTGTATCTTGCATAGTTGGACCGCGAAATGGAATTTTTAAGTTTTCATTATTTTTTGTGCGATCAAATTTTGAATTTTTGTTTTTTCGGAAAAATTCGAAAAGTTATTGTGATAATCTTGTAGGACTTTCAAAAAGCAACGTTTTTCTTCTCTTGACTTTTTTTTTATATCGAGCGTTGTTTAGCTTAAATTGTTCATTTTTTTTTTTGGATTTTCAAAATGCTTTAACTCTGATAATTTTATTTTTATCGAAAAATTTCATTGAGATAAATTGTTCAAGTTTCCGAGTACTATGAATAGCCGTACATAGAATTTTTAAATCTTAAAAAAAATTGTCTCCAAAATTTTCAAAATGCTCTAACTTTTTGAATTTTGATCCAAAATAGCTGGTTAATGAACTTTTCCTTTCTTTTCAGGTCTTAAAAAAGTGTGCCAAAGCACAATTTAAACTGATATTTTTTTCGAAAGTTATCGTGCCTAAAGACTACAGACTACAGACAGACTACAGACAGACTGCAGATAATAATCGTTTTTTAATTGACTTTCTTCTTACTTTTTCTTCTCACCCATTTTTTTTAAATGGTTAAATTTGAATAAATATAGCTTTTTTGGGGATAATATTATCTACACTTATTCCATGATTGATTGAAAATTTATCCTTTTTAGTTGGAAATTCAACTATTTGGTAGAAAATTCATGTATTTCGTTGAAAATTTTTTTTTTGTGTAGAAAATTATTCTTCTTGGTTAAAAAAATAATCCTTTTTGTTAAGAATTCAACCATTTGAAAATTCATTTCCTTGGTTGAAAATTTACCCATTTTCTTGAGAATTTTTTTTTTTCTTGAGAAATAATTTCTTTAACTGAAAATGTAAACATTTTATTTTTGGTTGAAAATTGATCTTTTCTAGTGGAAAATTCATGTATTTTTTTTTTAAATTCATTTCTTTGGTTGAAAATTTACCTATTTTCTTGAGAATTGTTTTTTTTGTTTGGTTGAGAGATAATTTCTTCAACCGAGAATGTAAACATTTAATTTTTTGTTGAAAATTGATATTTTCTAGTGAAAAATTCATGTTTTTTTTTTGAAAATTCGTCTTTTATGATCGAAAATTAATCTTCATGGCTCAAAATGTATCCTTCGTGGTTAAAAATTTAACTATTCAGTTGAAAATTATTCTGTTTTGGTTAAGGATTCAACGATTTTGTTGAAGATTCGTCTTTTTTGGTTCAACTAAACTGTTTTCGATTTTATATTGAAATAGTTTTTGGTTGCAATATCAACTATCTGTTTGAAAATTAACTTTTTTATAGAAAGTTCATATTTTTTGTTGATTATACGCCTTTTTGGGTAGAAAATTAATCTTGTTTTTTGACAAATTCTCTTTTTGGTTGAAGATTCAACTATTTGGTTAAAAATTTGTCTTCTTTCGTGGAATTAAACTGGTTGCGATGCATTTTTATTTTTGTTGAGAAGTCATTTTTGAAGATTCGTCTTTTGGTAGCTTCTTCGTGAAAAATTCATCTATCTGGTTCAAATTTAACTATTTTGTTTAAAGTTTAATTATTTCCTTGAAAATGCAACTATTTTCTTTAATTCATCTTCTTTGGTTGAAAATTTAACTGTTTTGTTGAAAATTCGTCTTTTTTCATGGAATTAAATTGGTTGAATATTCATTTTTATTTTTGTTAAAAAGTAGTTTTTTAAACTGAAAATTTAACTATTCATTTTGGGTTGAAAACTCATTTTCCTTAGTTGAAAATTCGTGTATTTTGTTGAAAATTAAACTATCTTATGAAAAAATGGGCTTTTTGTCTTGAAAAATTGAAAATTTGGGTTAAAAGTTCAACTATTTTGTTGAAAATTTGTCTCTTTTACTTTTCGTTTTTTAATGCAATTGTTTGGTTTAAATTTTTTGGTGTTGTTGAAAATGCAACTAGCTGGTTGAGAATTCATGTATTTTGTTGAAAATTCGCCTTTTTGGGTAGAAAATTAATATTTTTTGTTGAAAAATTCTCTTTTTGATTGAGGATTCAACTATTTTGACCAAAATTTGTCTCTTTTCATTGAATTATATTGGTGAACATTCATTTT